>OX421323.1:20015000-20324133 GCA_949125395.1 Diaphora mendica | reverse complement strand
ATTATTTTATAAAAACCGGACAAGTGCGAGTTGGACTCGCCCATGAAGGGTTCCGAAGCAGCAAGTAACATAATATAAAAGTTCTTGTAGTTCGTTGTAACTTTGATCGATATTTTAATAATAGTGTAATATTTTTTACAAATTACAAATTTTGGATTTCGGTCAAACCAATTGTCGGTGGAAGTTTGCATGGTAATGTACATTATATATTTTTTTTAGTTTTATCATTCTCTTATTTTAGAAGTTACAGGGGGGACACACACATTTTACTACTTTGAAAGTGTCTCTCGCGCAAACTATTCAGTTTAGAAAAAAATGATATTAGAAACCTCAATATCATTTTTAAAGACTTATCCATAGACATCCCACACGGTTGGGTTTGATGAAAAAAAAAATTTTTGAGTTTCAGTTCCAAGCATAGGGACCCTCAAAATTTATTTCAACATTATAGTCCTTATAGTTTAGGATAAAAGTGGCTGTGACATACGGACGGACAGATAGACAGACCGACGGACAGACAGACTGTCTACATGACGAATCTATGAGGGTTCCGTTTTTTGCCTTCGGCACGGAACCCTAATAATGAATGCGCCAGTAAATAGTTACAGAACCATAAACTTAATGACTTACAAGCGAGGCCGTGAGGTTAACACACCTGTTGATAATCTCGGCGTGGCTTGAAATATTGCATCCCTTATGTAGTCTGCTGTTATTTTAATAAGCTCCTTAGTTTAGGGGAGGTGAATATGATACTCAAAATTAGAAGTGCTCAGGATTACAAACTATTACGGACAACGAATGAACACATATTTAATACCAACTTTTATCAATGACATTCCAATAAATATACAAACAAAAATAACAGAAAAGAACTATAAATACAAAAAATATTTTATTTCTATTATTTAACACCAAAACATAATATATAATTGGAAAGTAGACGACTTGAACAGATTTAAACAGAAAGAAGAAAATAAAAATAAAATAAAGGAAGTGCAACATCCTGTTTACAGTGTATCACTACTTCTGCATAACTACACTACATAATAATCATAACTTCTTAACAAAGTCAGGTAGCATCGGCCGGGACATGCGTCGAACGGTTAGATAACCGGTTTCCTAGTGATAAATAGTTTAAGCGAATTGTAGGTAGGTACTATTGTAAAAACATTGTTTTTGGTTTTGAGATGTTTTTAGGTGAATGTATGTTAATAGATTGCTCAAAAGTGATTCAACGTCCAGACAAACCTGTCAAGGTTTTGTGATGTTTTATAGATAACACCTGTATTATATATATTGTATCAATAAATAAATAAAAAATAAAATAAAAAAATATGCTGGATAGCTTAAACTTTCAGTAAGTTTAAAGTGATTGTTGAATGAATGAAGCACACTTGTAATTTAGTAATAGTAGAAGTTAAAAACAATGTGACCATTGGCTCCTTATTTGGCTTCTATTCTCGACATATAATGAGAGCTACAATTACTTTTATGTATCTAATTCTGCTTTATTTAAAAAAAAATTATAAAATATAACTCCCGCATTAGGAATATACATCCTATCCCGGGGGACTTTACAACTATACATGAAACGGACACAAAGAACACCCAGACTCTGTACAACACTTTGTGGATTTGTGGACAGTGTTGTCCCATTTAGGTCATCTCGTCATTTCAACTTTAATCTACCTATAATAAGAATAATAGGTTATCCTTTGATAATATCATAGGGCGAAACCGGTCAGGATTGAAGTGAAATAAAATAGTGGAATAAATACAAGTCAATTGAATTTATCTTAGCTACACATTATATCTATACAAGAAATTATTACATTATAAAAAGGTATAACGATAATCAATATTGATTTTAATTGAGATCGATTAAATAATAATGTAACAAAACTTTAACAAAAACCGACTTCAAGGTTCGACTCGATTTCTCTTGGATGACATCATCAGATCTTTATGTCCTTATAATGGAACCACCGTTGGGATACCTCCTTTCCATTAAAAAAAGAATCATCAAAATCGGTTCATAAACGATGAAGTTATCCGCGAACACATAAAAAATCATATATACGGTCGAATTAAGAACCTCCTCCTTTTTTGAAGTCGGTTGAAAAGCCAATAGAAAAGCCTTATTCTCCTTAACAAGGGATCTTATTAAAACAGTCATCTTACCAAGAAATTGTTTCCATAAACCTGCAGAAAGTAGCGTTTTTAAGCCCGAGGGAGATACAAAATTGAGTTCGGGCTGTAGTGAAAGTAAAATATATGAAATTCAATCCGTAAATTTATTGTTGCCAAATGTTTTTGGTACATTTTTTCAATATAGAGGAATTTGAATGTTTTTAATATTTTATGAATAATATTTGCTATTTTACAGGTGTCGAACCCTTAATAGGTCCTTCTCCATTTGAGTTAATTTGATTTTAACGCACTTGTGTTTGAATTTATAAGATTTGCGAGGTCTGAAAATAAACAAAATTGATTTTCTATTAATTTTCGTAAATGTACCTATACAATTAAGTTGAGAAGTTAGATATTTCGATAATTTTAAATTTAAAGACAACCAAAGTATCTAACTATATGGCACTCATATTCATTTATCACAATGTACGTACGTATGTATTTTTAACCGACTTCAAAAAAGGCGGAGGTTCTCAATTCGACTGTATTTTTATTTTATATGTTTGTTACCTCATAACTTTTGACTGGGTTAACCGATTTTGATAATTCTTTTTTGATTTGAAAGCTGGTGCTTCCCGAATGGTCCCATTTAAAATTGGTCCTGATTGAAGTCGATTGTTAAAATTTGTAGGTAATCTATCTATACTTATAATAAAAATGTAACAGGTCCAATTCTGTACATTAAAGAAATTTTGAATTTTTTTTTTGGAGGGCTCTATAATCGATACTGAAGCCAAAACTGTATTTTTTTCATTTTTGTCTGTCTGTCTGTCTGTCTGTATCTTGGCCGCGCATCAAGCCGAAACTACTGAACGGATTCAAATGAAACTTGGCATGATTTGAGTTCATATTACGAGGTAGGACGTAGGTTACTTTTTATCCCGAAATTCAGCACGGTTTCCTGGAGAGAGGGGATGAAATTCAAAATATGTACTTAGTTGTAATTCAATAACACATAGTCCGATTTCATTCATTCTTTTTTTGCTAGAAAGACAAAAAAAAAAGATATCGGGAAAATGTTTCTTTTTGTCCGCGACTGTACACTGCCTGTGGGAAGCTGTGACAGATATGTAAAAAATATGGCGGTACGAAGTTCGCCGGGTAAGCTAGTTATTATAATAGAAATGAACGTAGTTGACCCGATGAACGTAATTCTGGAAATAATATTATATATATATATTATCCATATATATATAATAGGTCTTTACCTATGAAATTGCCGTTTTGTATGCAATAAGTGAAAGTACTTATTTTTTCAAACTTTTTTATTTCTGTTATTCGAAGTAATCACCCATGCAATCGAAGCATCTTTGCCAACGCATTGGCAGTTTATTGATGCCCTTCTTGTAAAAATCAGCTGGACGGGGGGCAACAAACTCTTCAAAGGCATTTTGTACTGCGTCTCGGGAATTGAATTTTTTACCCACTAAAAAGTTGTCTAAATTTTGGAAAAAGTAATAGTCGGTAGGTGCAAGGTCTGGTGAGTATGGCGGATGAGGGAGAGCTTCCAACCCCAGCTCTTGCAGCTGCTTCACGACAACGCGCGACCCCATACTGCGCAACAGACAGTCTCCAAGCTGCAAGAGCTGGGGTTGGAAGCTCTCCCTCATCCGCCATACTCACCAGACCTTGCACATACCGACTATTACTTTTTCCAAAATTTAGACAACTTTTTAGTGGGTAAAAAATTATATTCCCGAGAGGCAGTACAAAATGCCTTTGAAGAGTTTGTTGCCCCCCGTCCAGCTGATTTTTACAAGAAGGGCATCAATAAACTGCCAAATAACAGAAATAAAAAAGTTTGAAAAAATAAGTACTTTCACTTAGTGCATACAAAAGGGCAATTTCATAGGTAAAGACCTATTATAAAAATAGCTATACTTAATTAGTGGTCCACGTGTATGGTTATATATAGTTATATATAAACAAATTATTATATTTAATGTTTGTAAAGCACTAAGCATTATTAACATACGTGAAATAAAGAAGTTTCTATATAATTCTAATCCTGGTCTAATTATCATGAATCATACAGGTTTAAAAAAATATATATAATTTTAGGAATTTGGGTTTTAGAGCAAAAAATATTATAAGACGTGACCGTGACGTGATAAAAAAAAATCCTACATTCTCACTCATTTTCTCATATTCTGCCTTTGTGGAGCAGTGGTAGCGTATGCGACTGCTGTGCATGAGGTCTCTGTTTCGATTCCCGGGTCGGATCAAATGTTTGCATGATCGTCAAATATTTGTTTCGGAGTTTGGGTGTTTTCTATGTATATTATGGATGTATTTACAAACAAAAGAAAAGTAGTATATGTATGTATTTATATCAGTTGTCTAGTACCCATAACACAAGCTCTGCTTAGCTTGGGACTAGATGGCGTTGTGTGTAAAATGTCCGAAATATTTATTTATTTATATTATTTGAAAGGAGAATCCAAAATAGTACAGGTAATACTACTACAGGTAATCCAATATAATACCTACAGGTACTCAATTTCAGTTTATTTAGGTAATTTATCACATCTTATTCACTTTTACACACACATTTATTACAATCTTCAACGATGATTAATTTTCTTATAACGATGATTTAACTTGAAGATCAAGCGGCTCACACCAGAAGCTTTTATAAAAATATCATTAACAACTTTTCAATTACGGCGCGGTGCCAACTGCTTCTTTGGTTGAGCGTCATTGTGTTTGTCAAAGTCCAAAAGTTGAAACTTTTATTCAGTTACCACATAATTGTATGGCTTCTTTTGAAGTAGCTTTTTAAGACAGAGATTGTATTTCTTAAAATTGTGTTTGATCTCTGTGACAATTGTACATAGTCGGTACATTTTGGGTGTAACTATTAACATGCCAGTTTTAAAACAAAATAGCTGACCTGGTGAACTTCGTACCGCCATATTTACATATGGACACATACGGACAAAAAAAGACTTTTCCCGTTATTTTTTTATTTTTCTTGTACCCAAACCTTTTCCTAACAATAAGGAACACATAAAAAAGAGAATTATTTAATTTGGTGCAGCCGATCGGAAGTTATGCGCGCATATACATTTCATCGATTCATTTTTATATATATATATATAATTATAGAATATATTGATGATGAAGTGCAATATTTTAGCTCTTCATTTGTTTTAAATCTGGCACGCATCTCGTAGTGTAAGTCAGTCTAGACCAATATCTTTACGATTAAATGAATAATGATATATTTTCAACTTAATTAATATGAAGTTTAAATCCAATTCGTCACCTCCAGCAAACTGAAACCTTTTTAAAAAGTTTTCCTTACCCTTACGCCTGAACTGTCACACCGATTTCGTAAAACCTTTATGAATGGAAAGGCAAACGAGTGACAAAAGTAAAGTTTCAAAAAGTAATTAGAACAAAACTAATTTTGGAGTCTTGAACGCTCGTCGCTTGAACAAACAGTTCTAATGTTTGTTGATAACAAACTTCAGACCTTGATAACTGAGAGAGATCATTTCTGATACTCTGTTGTGAAATTGGCTTGTCTGAACTTATTTTCTGGTCAAAACAAAGACACAGCACGTTTAATTTGAAAACAGACACTTGGGTCAAATAAAAAAAATCTACAATTAGATGTATAGAAGTATAAAAATTATATTTTTAACTACCTGAGCCCCGCGGTGTTATCCGGTTTGTTGTACAAAAGGAAGGAAAAAGGAGTCTAAGTTATTTCTTATATTATCAGCTATCTGCTAGTAAAAGTTCCATCAAATCGGTTCAGTCGTTACAGAGATTACAGAACTAAATGAAAAAAATGAAATTAATTTTTGATGTAAGAACCGTATACACTTTCATGTGAATTTCGTGAAAAGCTGTTAATTAGAAATTACAATCAGACACTTCAATTTTATTTATTTATGTTGATTATAGTCCCCTACCCACTCTCGGCCAGCGTAGGGACGTATGGCCTTAACTCACTCCTGAGAGGAGACCCATGCCCAGCTGTGGAACATAATGGGTTTTGATGTATTTAATTAAAATAATAAAAAATAATCATGATTATATTTGAATAAAAATTACACTAGCACTCTTCCCAAAAAAATATTAGTGTAAACATTTAAAACTTTTAATTTTTAACATTAATGACGCATTTCTTCTTCGAAACTTTTGCCAGGAAGCTCATCTGTTCCTCTAGTGACAATGTGTTCTTTAACTCCGGGTAAGTTTCTGATTATTTCAACCACGGCTGCTACCAACGGATACTTCTTTGCCAATACTATACCGAAGAACAAATCACTTGCTTCAACCAAACCGCATAGAACGAATTCGACCCACGTTAACTGTAACATTAAGTAAATTTTACATTTCTGTCTTGAAAATAAGGCTTACAAATTCATGAAATAAATTGGTAAGTAGCCGATAAAGTTTCTAGAAGTAATATATTATGAGGTGGAAGAAAATAATCCTTGTATTCAGTTTCAGATATCTTCAAATCTACTAGGACCTTCTAGGTTTTAGCAATTTATGTTTAGATACTTTACTGCAAATCTTCACTTTTAATGTTTTACAACTAAAAGATACAAAATCTTGATAATCTATTTTCAGAACCAACAACCGTACAAGAAATATAATTATAACACAAAATTTACTTCAAGAACAGATAAAAATGATATTGTGTATATTGATATAGGTTAAAAAAGCTCCATAGCGATTGTGATAGAAGCATGAGTGGGGGGTTGTTTATATAGACATCGTTTATCATTTAGCTAGTCCATTTAGGACTTGTCATCGTAATAATATTTCGATGGAGTAAGACAACACTATAAAACAGTCATAAGATTAAAATTTCTGATAACCTTATGCGCATATGCATAGCAAACAATGTTGTGATAGTGATTATTTTACAAAAGTCACACAATGAGACATTGGATATTTAAATACATTACCTTTCCAATGAAGAATCCTCCATGTTCTTTTAAATGCTGCTCAAATTTTGAGAAGTAATGGTCTATCGTTTCTTCGATCAGTTTCTGTTTCATTTCACGTCTTTTAGATACGTCCTTTTCTTGTATATAAGCCACTACCTCTAAAAGATTAATCACAGTATGAATATTATATTAGTTATTTTTAATTGCTTAATTAATATCTGAAAAGAATTCTTGGTTAGTCATTTTAAGAGTGTTTCGTGGACGGACTTAGTAAAAGTTTTTTTTTAAAACGTGACAAAATTCATTACTTCTATATCTGCATAGACCTGTCATAGTATGGAGTTTATTCAACGATAGTTCAATTTCTATTGGAATTTTCAGTAGCCATTATCGTTTAAATTGAATAACATAAATATATTGTTTGTCGAAATCTAGGCTAGGCTATCTGACTAGTGACGAAAGATTGCGATGCGACTGTTATGTGTGTGTGATCAGCAAATATTTGTTTCGGATTTTGTATGTTTTCTATGTATAATATGTATATATTTATAAAAAATATAATATATGTATTCTATCAGTCAATCTAGCTTTCACAGTAGAAGCTCTGCTTAGTTCGAAGGTATTTTTTTAAGACTTTAACTTAAACAACTGTGCGCTTTTCCAGGAACTTTCTGCCTCGCACAAAAAACTGTCGGAATGAACTGTCGCCTGTGGTATTCCCGGACCAATACGACCTTCAAACCTTAAAAAAAAAAAACGTACTCCTTCTTAAAAGGCTGGCAACGCACTAGTGACGCCTCTGGTGTTGCGGGTGTCCATGGGCGGCGTTAATCGCTTACCATCAGGCGATACGTCTGCTTGTTTGCTTATAGAAAATGCTCTCATAGATAAAAGCTCTCGATCGTTTTACATCTGTTTTACATTTATAGTAATTTTCTACACTTGCAAGACGTCAAACCTTTCATTGTCTCTAATGATCATAATCGATCTAATGAAGATTATAACAGATTATCAACGATTTACTTACTTGACCAATACTCATGAATAGTGTATACAATGTTTTCAATAATAGCTTGCTCCCAGGGATCATCAGGTATTAGAGAAGTGCCCCTTGCTACATACTTCGCGATAGCTAGTGATTGATTGAGGCTGCGATCCCCTTCTTTATATAGAGCAAAACCTTCATGTGGAAGAGCTGCAAATAAAAGTATTTTAACACATTAAGCAATATTAAGACAGGGCTCTAATTAATCACCTCTGATCAGTCAGTTAGTTTTTCATCTAATACAATACACCGCATTAGTCCTAACGCTTATTTCAATAACTATAAATTCTCCAAATTTAAAAAATCCCCGACATAATAACCTGAGTTCCCATTAAAAAGTGAAAAACACGTTATGCGCTTTCATTTGAGACCTCACTCGATGATATTTATGCAGACATTCGGTTATTCTTCCCCACTTTCACCCCCATAACTTTTAAACGACTCAACCGATTTTCATGAAACGTGTCTAAGAACACTCGCACGTAACTCACCTTTCATACAAAAAAAAAACTAAACTGTAATCGCTTCATCCGTTCGCGAGCTACGGTGCCACAGACAGTCAGACAGACAGACAGACACGTCAAACTTATAACACCCCTCTTTGTGGATCGGGGGTTAAAAACTCAATCATTTCAATCGATTGCCCTACTGAATAACTCAGGTGCAATAATATACTACTTTTTACAATAAAAACAAGTAACGTAATACGATAAATATTATGTCCAATGGCAAAAAAAATCCTTCCCATCATCGCCTACTTTTCACTATTCATTTCCAACATGCTGGCAGAATTACCACGGCCACGGCTATTGGCAATGCTAAATCTGTTTTATACTTGGTTTCACTTACTCCTCTTAATATTCTCATTGGGATCATTGACGAAATCATATCGCACATCTTTGTACTTCTGTTGGCAGAATGGCCATGGCGATTGGCAATGCAAAATCTATTTTACACTTGGTTTCACTTACTTGTCTTAATATTCCCATTGGGATCAGTGAAGACATTATGTCTCACATCCTTGTACTTCTGTTTAGTGTAATGCAGCAAGTAGCGAATTGAATCAGCAAAAGCATTGAGTTTTGTATGATGAAATTCTTTCTCCATTGTGCACTAAGTATCAACCTGAGTAAGTAAAAGTGTCGACTGATGCACGCTGCTTAAGTAATTTATATTTAAAATTATCTTGAAAATAGTTTGTTGTTTTATAATTTATTTGTCCCTGATAAATATGTTCTTTTAACTTTTTTGTTGCTATGTACTTAAAGGGCATGACCGTTTGTCCTACAGAATAATATTGTTTACGTTTATCACTGTTGAACAATTCAGATGATTTTTATGATCTTTGAGACCTAAAACTTTGTTCTTTCTATTTTCCTCATAAGTCAGTAATTTGAGGCCTTATGTTAAAGTAAAATAGTATAGTTTCTTTGACAGTTCTTTATTATCATTAAAAATAGTTGATGAAACCCATTTTTGCTTTTTGACCGGCTGTTTATTCACATCTTGACTAACAAAGTTCGAATTTCGAAAAAATACAAAAGTAATATAATTCTCTAAAGTAATAATATAAAACAGACACATCGCGATGTATGTTTTAAAAGTATTCTTGATAAGTCCTTATTCATATTAATATTTTTTTCAATGTACGTATCTACTAGTACTTATTAGATTAGAATAATAACCCCTCTCGAGTTTACCGTTAGAAAAAAATACACAGTCTGTATCACTATAGAAAAACTATATCCCCAAGTATTATTACTGACGTTTACAGTGACCTATCTCCAATTTAAACTAGAGATATGTTTATAAAGACTCACTTATTTTATTTAAATGAAATAGAATTCATAATAATATGCCACTTATGATGGCCACGTTCATAATTGAGTTTATTTTATCGAGGACCTTTCTAAAATTTTCCATTACTTATAGGGTAATAAGTTTTAGTGAAATGCAGAGGTCAAAGGTCAATCCCAATAGGTTATAGTTTGAGATCTTTAATATAATTTGAAATAAGTAGGTAACTTATTGAAGTTTTTACCGCCTTCACAAGTAATCACTCAAGATTGTTTACAAAATAACATAATGTTTAGTAATTGATAAACTCAACACTTTTAAAGATAAATGCGATACCTATACATTTTGAAACACGTTATGACCTTTGGGTATTGAATTCGCGGTCAATGAAACTATTATAATGTATATCTATTAATTTTTTTTTGATTGTGTCTATTCACAATAAAAATTCAAATTCTCAATGTCACTGTTTGATTTTATATGTAGAAATTCTCAATAATTCGGCTGAGATGTGTCAGGCCTCGTACATAAATTTAAACTTAGTACCTATGTACCTACCTGTTTGACATAAATAGCAACTTTGTCTAACTAATTTTCAATGCAATTTGTATGTAATTTTCCCACTCTAAGAAGGTACCTTTTTTGAAGTGAAAACTTCTTTAGCCGCGTTGAGCACTTTTTGGTAGGGGAAAATCTTAAATGAGTTCGCGTCACCGACATGATGATTTAATTTAAACATTGTGAAATTTCTTATTTTACACAAACATTTTAGAAATAACATTCTAAGTTATAAGTTTTCACTTCTATCGGCACACCATAAGACTGCCAATATTTTTTTAACGCGTGGAATGCTTTTCGCACTGTACCCTTAGTGGGGGAGATGAAGGGCGTGTGTGGGACCCCCGGAGAACCGATCTACCCACTAAAACACCGCCGCAGCCTACTTCGGCAGTCGGGAGGAGATCCAGGAACGCGTCGGTGGCTTCTGGAGTCCCCCCTGCCGTACCCCACTATGAGTTACATCCCGGGGCGACTAGTCACCCCCAGGGCAAGACGCTGTTATGCCTCTAACCACGCTACACAGTAAGAGGCGGTACACCGACCCACTTTAGATGACACTCACCGACCGCACCGGGGTGTCAGGTGTCCCCTGTCTCGGGTCGATTGTAACGGTCACATCTCCCCAAGATGTGACAACTACAAACCACCCTTAGACGACGATTGGGGAGCCAGCGACCTCTACCGCGTCCCTTTCAACATCTCTTCGAGCGGGATCAGCCCTTTCCCGATCCCGCTCTGCGGACTCCTTCTAGAGCATAACTTCCTCACGGGAGGAGACCATGGGTTCCGATCCCTCAAAACTCACCAGCATTGTCGCGATCAATGTTGGCGGTGACAGGTTTCATCCGATCCGACTCGACTCGACGCTCGGACTCCCACCCAGGGCAGCACTCCAGCGTATGCTAGACGGAGTCCTGGTCGGACCCGCAGTGGTGGCATTGCGCCGTAGCCTCACGATTGATTCTGTTCAAATACTCACCAAAGCAACCGTGCCCGGTAAGTATCTGAGTTAATCGGAATCCTTACAGCGGGAGGAACCCGCCAGGCCTTTAGACCAGACGGACGTCCCATAGAGGACCATGGATCGCATGATGCCCATATAGAGGCAGCGAACTTCTTCCCGTGCTCCCCCAAGATTAGGCAGCAGACGATGTAGCGCCTCTGCTACACCTCGCACTCGGGGGACTAATCACCCGAAATGCTCTTCGAAGCTCCACCGACTGTCCAGAATGAGGCCTAGGTACTTCATGTACTGGCCTACCTGGACTTCAGTTTTATACACCCGAAGGCATGAGCTGGGTGGTTCCTGGCGCTTACCCTTGCTTGCACCAATAGGCCTAGCTCACGAATCTTTTCCACGACATAAGCCACCCCCTGCTCGGCTAACGGAAGCACCTCCTCGAAGTGTGACTCTCTAGCCAATAAAAGTGTATCATCCGCATAGCAGACGACACTTAGGCCAGCGGAAACACTGGTGCGAAGGACCGCATCGTATGCAAGGTTCCATAATAATGGAGGGGCCCATGATCTGAGCTTGCTCAGCACTATTTTATATGGTCGCTCCCAAGGTACCTACATCTAGTGGTTTGGTGCGCTTTAACTCTAACTTGATAAATTATTTGACTGTGATAGTTTTACTTTTAATTCCGTTATAAAGAAGCAGTAGCAACTTCAATAGGAAATTACCCCACGTCTCACAAATATCTCAAAAAGTACAGAGAATGAGTACTAATAAATTATATCTCCGATTGTCATTATTACTGGCTATATCATACTTTGAAATTGCTCCAAATATTAATTCAGGCGCAATATTTACCCTAACGATATGGACGTAAAAAGTGGAATAAAGATTAGGAACATGTTAGTTGGTAAAGATGATCACCGATAGTTTGTCATTTCTGATACTCAATTGCAATTTTTGAGATACTATAATGATATGTATGAAGTCAGAAAATTGACATTTTTGCTACTTGTTTAATACTACTGCCACATATTTTTTACATATCTATAACAACTGTTTAGCAAAAAACTAACCTTAACTAGCTTTTAGAAAGCTAAAGCTTAACTAACTTTTCTAGCTAGTTAGCTTTTAGTTTTGATTCTTATCAAGTGTCCCTATTCTCTATGCCAGTGGACGGGGAGTTAGAACAGACACCGCAGTGACATGGCGCTTGCGTCGCGGCGTCGCGCAGTCGCGAACCCGCATTTTAGCACAGACGTTCATCGAATGCCAGTGCTACACGAACTCTAGAGTGAAAAAGCCTTTTTAGCATATGTAGCTAATGTAGTAATGTTGTAGTTGTAAATAAAAGGTTCTTTATGTAAACCGAATATATTTCGCGTTCCTTATATGGGCTGATACATTAATTACTTGAGCTGAGTGGATACATTAATTATTTGAGCTGAGTGACTGAGATTGCCTGACACTAACGTGTGTTAGCTATCGGAGGTGCGGACTGACTAGTCCAACCAAACGTGTGTTACATTTCGAAGATGCGGACTGACTGAAGACTCCAGCGGAGCCCTGTCGAACCCGAGGTGCGATGTGCTACATTAGCTGATCATGCATTTTATTATTACAATGTATTGCATCATCGCGACCCCACAGCCTTATTTGCTTCAACACGTCAGAGAGCAACACAGTAGGGAATAGATATACGCAGGGGTTCCCATCTATCAAACTATAAGATCAAATGAGCCTACACATTACACTGTGATGACACAGACTGTATTTAAGTGTGCGATCTGAATGTGTGTAAGTTCGTAGTGACAGGCAATTGTCTTTGTATGTGAGTCTATAATTTGACTGTGTGAAGATTTATCCCCGCAAAAAATGTCAGACTGTTTTGTATCGGATAAAGCATTGGCTACACCCCTCCGTTCAGTGGCTCGTGTCGCTCTACGCTTTAACATCATTTAGGAAATAGTAAAACAAACGTTTATATAAAAATATATTTTCATCATCATCATCAACAACCCATAACGACCCACTGCTGGGCTCGGGTCTCCTCTCAGAAGAGGGTTAAGGCCATATGTCCCCACGCTGGCTTGGTGCGGGTTGGGGACTGGCAAGATAACGGTGTGGCTACGTAATCTTGCCTTTGGATGTTTTTAAACCGCCCAAAGGCCTCCAACTAAGCTTCACGATTGTTATTGTCTGATAACACCCGGACCGACTGCTTAACGTGACCTCCGAATCACGGAGACACTCATGATAACGTGCCACTAGCGGTCACCCATCCAGGTACTGAAAATGCCATCGTTGCTTACCTCGGTGATTGTTACTAATCACTGAGTGCAACTGGGCTATGAGCGCCTATAAAATATATTTTATTATAACGAAAATGTGTTACATATATAAAACTATTGCACAAGTTAACTATAATGTACGGTCATTGTAAATAAAAAGACATTGTATATTCATATATTTTTATAATATTCATTTGTAACTGTCGAAAAAAAAATCGTACCAAATATTTGAACTAAGGATAAAATTATTGTCGATGACATTACAATGTTTATAATAGAGTACATAAAAAGTAATAAAATAGTGCTTTCAAGGGATTACTTAGCGTTGTCTAAAATATCGAGTCCCTTGTATTGTTTGGTACCAAAAGGAAGTTTATAATCTCCTCTGTTCGCGATGTATTCCTTCACTCCAGGCGCGGTTCTAACTGTGTTCAGAGCAGCTGCAACCGTAGGGTATTTTTCCAACATATCTATGCCTAAAAATAGTTCGGTCGATTCAACTATTCCGCACAGAATGAATTCCGCCCATGACAGCTGTAAAAAAAGGTTTATATATAGATCTAAAAATTCTCGAGAATATATAATTATCTGTTTGTTATTATAATTAATGTACGCTTAATTTTACTCTATAAACTTATTTATCTTACATTAAATAAACGTAAGAGATCGCCATAAGCGTTAAGACCGCCAATTGCCACATTTGTAAATTGCAAATCTTTTTATTCTATTTGTTATAATGTGTGTACAATAAAGATAAATAAATAAATAAAAAATAAAATAAATAAATAAACGTTCCTATTTACTATAATATTATAATATACAAAAAAATAAGACAAACATGGTATGAAATTAATTATTTGTTCTGTGTCCGGGAAAGTCTGCGTGAGAAGCTGCGTGTAAAAGCTGCGGCTTCGCTCACGCAGACTTTCATCCCTTGATTTACACCCTCAGGGGTGGAATTCCAAAATTCCTTTCTTAATGCTCACTTACGTTATATAAAGAACCTACATGCAAAATTTCAGGATTCTAACTTCAGCGGTATGGGCTGTGCGTTGATCTCTGGGCATGTCAGTAGTAGAGCCAAGCTGATTTCAGCACGGTTGGGCCGGCTCGACCGGGGCGGTACTACCCTCGCACAGAAAATCAACGTAAAATGACAGCGTTCGTGCTGTCGTGTTTCGTTGGTGAGTGCGAGACCGGAGGCCCAATTAGTCTAGTCAACAAGTTCCATACTTGTTGACTAGACTAAAAGATGCAGCAGCATCACTAGGCCGCCATAGTGTGGGTCGCCATACTGCATTGTCTGCATTCGCAATGAGTATGGTGACCACCACTCTTGGATTCTGCTTATGTTTTCCATCAGGCAGAGTAGAGTCATTTTGGCGAGCCAAACATAAAAAAAAAAAAAAAAAAAAAAATGTCAGTCAGTCACCTTACTCTTTTATATATATAGATAGATAGATAGGCTATCGGCCGCCTGCGACTTCATACGTGTGTGCTAGTTATTTACAAATAATTTTAATTATATTCGAAAAAGCTAGATATATTATTAGTATACCTCCACACCATCTATAGAGCATACATTTTAAATATCAAGTCTCCTACTTCAAAAACATAGGACTTTCATACAAACTTCCAACGTTTTGCCCCTGTAGAGGTAGAGTTTTATAAAATCCGCTCTTAGCGGATGTCTACACCCTATAAGGAACCTACCTGCCAAATTTCAAGTCTGTAGTTAATATAGTTTCTGAGATTTCGTGATTAATAAGTGAGTGTATTTCGCTTTTATATATTATTATATATATAGATATAAGACCTATTGTTTACCATCAGGTGATAAGTCTGCTCGTTTGCCCCCTGTTCGATAAAAAAAAACAAAGCAGACCCTAAACTACTCGCGGAAAAAACTTGAAACTCTGGCAGCTGGTACTTTTCAATTTACCGTGGGAGAGCCACGCTTCGGCATTGAATGGATTGGCTCGCCCGGATGATACCACGGCCTCACAGAAAACCGGTGTGAAATAGCGCTTGCGCTGTGTTTCACGGAGTGAGTGAGGATACCGGAGGCCCATACCCCCCCAACACCTCCCCCATCTCCCTCCCCATTCCCCAAAGGTCGGCAACGCACTTGTGATGCCTCTGGTGTAGCGGGTGCCCATGGGCGGCGGTAATCGTTTACCATCAGGCGATACGTCTGCTAGTTTGCCGCCTATTCCATAAAAAAATATGAGCACCTAATAGTGATTTTTGGTAATCCAAGATTTGGTAACCAAGGAAATTCATTTAAGCTGTCGTAATTCATTTAAGCTGTCCTCATCCAAAACTTAGCAGAATCATCACAAATTTGATACTATCTTAGTATGTATCTGTATGTATACCTGTTTTATGAATAGATATATGTGTTTATACTGTTTATGAATGTATTTATATGTATTATGTGTATGAATATAATTATGTATGTATATATTTTGTATGAATGCTTAGATATATCGTAGTACCTAAAGTTTAGTTCTTTTTTATAAAAATACGTATCAAAGTGTAGTGCACCCTTACATTCATTTCCGGACCACCTGAAGGTACACTGGTAGAGAATGCCTACATCTTGTGCATAAAGATATTATATGTTAAATAAAGGGGATAATGATCAACCTTGGTATGGAATTTGGACGCATTCAAACTCATCGTCTTCCTAGCGTCTAGGTATTATTCCCAAGATTATTTGGGGTTGGCTACTAGTTTTTTAGAAGACACTTTCAAAGTCAGAAATAAAAATGAAGGGAATATAATCGGGCTAGCGAAGCGACGTGCGTTGATCGTGAACTAGTATAGGATAATAATTTATTATTTTCTGATTACGTAATTGTTTTTGACTAATAATTACCCACATATTGGCGAAGCATTATTATATCTAGACAAGCTTTAGGCGCCGGTTATCGCGGTAAAGAGTAGTGTACTTTTTTATGTTTTGCCCGATGAAAAGCATAAACAGAATCCAAGAGTGGTGGTCACCATACTGCGAATGCAGACAATGCAGCATGGTGACCCACACCATAGTTGGCTAGTGATGCTTCTGCATCATTGGACCTCCGGTCTTGCACTCACCAACGAAATACGACAGCACGATCGCTGTCACTTTACGTTGATTTTCTGTACGAGGGTAGTACCGCCCCGGTCGAGCCGGCCCGTTCGTGCTGAAATCAGCGTGGCTCTACTACCTTGGACAGAATAAAAGTATCGCCATGCAAAATTTCATTGGTGGTTTAGCCGTGAAAGCGTAACAGACAGACATAGTTACTTTCGAATTTGTAATAGTAATAAATAAGGTTTTTGTTATACAACAGTATCTTACTTTTTATTTCTTTTTTTAAAAGACAACTCCCGCACTAGGAATAAATCCTGTGTCACGGAGAACTTTACAAACATACATGTAACGGACACAAAGAACACCCAGACTCAGAACAACAATTTGTGGATCACACAAAGTGTTGTCCTACGTGGGATTTGAACCCACGACTCTTGGCGAAGTAGGAAACGGCATGGTGACCGTTAAACCACTAGGCCAAACGTGCAGTTCCTAAGTGATATGATAACAGACGCTGCTTGTGTTCGTTATCTAAATGGTCAACAACAAATAAACTGATCAACGAATGCGATAAACCATAAGGGACAAATGTGAATGATTACTAGGACCTTCTAATGATAGTGTTGTGTATCCATACTAATATTATAGAAGGTAACTCTGTCTGTCTGTCTCTCTGTTACGCATTCATGGCTAAACCGTTAACCAATTTGGCTGAATTTTGGTGTAGAGATAGTTTGGACCTAAGAGAACATAGGCTACTTTTATTCGCGATAACGGAGTCGCGAGCAAAAGCTAGCGTGTAAATAAAACAATGATATTATATTAGGAGTGGCAACCCTAGTTATCTATACATTTGTGCCACCGATATCTGATACTATTGGTATACATATACCAATACTACAATATTATACAAAATGACAAAGTATTAAAAAAAACTGTTGTATAATATTGGTAGACTCAGTCCATCGACATCAAGATGTGTAAAAAAGGTTATAAATTAGAAAAATAATCATTTGACCAAGGCGTCACACATCACATGACATACAAATGTGTATTATTCATTTAGTATATACTACTGATAAAAAAAAAACAAACAAAGACCTGTGGATGTTCCAATTTTCCTTAACTTTGATTGTTTTATCGTCAAATCAACATTGGAACTACTTGAAAAAGTAGTTGTTTTGCAGATTCGAGATTATTAATAGGACTATTATTTTTAAGTTAAGTGTACAAGTAAATTAAAGCGCCTTATTATTAGGAAATACGAATCTAAAGGGATTTAAGCGGGACCATCTTTCATCCCAGGCCCCGTACAGCCAACCTCACCTGCACGCGGTGCACCCTGCCGAACAATGGACGAGGCCCTGACGACCGACCCCTGGCGGTATAAGCACACTACTACAAGAGTCAAAAATTCAGATCTTGGTGACGGGCAGCAGGGTCACCAAATAAATGACTCTCGCCACTGCGGTCACCAACCCGCCTGGCAATCGTGGTGACTATGGCAATTATCCCCCCATGGACTGCAATCAAAATCAACGGCCCCCAGTTCCCGGCAGTCGCACTATTCCTGGTCATGGTACCGGCCATGGTAACGGTGCGGCGCGCGGCGGGGGGTGCGAAGTATCCCCGGGATACGGCAAGGTACCACTGAAGACTACATCTGGCTACGTACAATTGACGCACTCTGCGCCTGGACGATCGCCTTTCAGAGTTGGAAGCAGAGTTGAACCATATAAAATAGCATATTTTGGGGCTATCAGAAGTCCGAAGACAGGGTAAGGATATGATAGCTCTAAATTCCGGACACCTCTTTTACTTCCGACAGGGAGACCAACCATCCGACCAACGTTAACCCATCTGAGCGTCAGGAACTTAACAGGCTGCCAAAGAGGCTGATAAGACGAGATATTCGACGATTTAATACTCGAGCGATTGAAGCCGCTATTGTCCAAATAAAGGCACAAAAGTCTTCGCCAAGCCAAATACCTCCTGCTGCCACCTGACCAAACTCAGAACAGCACAAGGCACCACCATCACTTCTAAATCCGAGGTTCTCGCTGAAATCGAAAAGTTTTACAAGGATTAATACTCTTCACGAACCCTTCCACTCACGACCCATCAGCGCGGATGATTCGCGTGCTAGACTGACACGCCACCTCACAGGTGAGCTTCCCGACATCGATCAGGGCGAGATTAGAATGGCACTCGAACAACTTAATAACAAGAAAGCTCCGGATGAGGACGGAATCACAACAGAGCTCATAAAAGCGGGAGGAATTCCTATGTTAGTAGAGCCTACAAGACTGTTTAATTCCGTCATTCATACTGGCACTACACCAGAGGCATGGAGCAGGAGCTTGGTAGTACTATTTTTCAAGAAAGGAAATAAAAGCCTACTAAAGAACTACCGCCCAATATCACTCCTGAGCCATGTGTACAAGTTGTTTTCGAGGGTCATTACGAATCGTCTTGACCAAAAATTCGTTGACTTTCAGCCCGTAGAGCAAGCAGGGTTTCGAAAAGGCTTCAGCACCGTGGACTACATATATACTCTTATGCAAATATTTGAGAAAACAGAGGAGTATAATCAGCCTCTCTGCCTAGTCTATGTGGACTACGAAAAAGCCTTCGATACCATCGAGACCTGGGCTGTCCTAGAATCCATGCAGAGATGCCTGATCGACTGCCGATATGTCCAGGTGATGAGATGTCTTTACGAAGCCACTACAATGACCGTCCAAGTACAAGAAAAGAGCACAAGACCAATCCAATTGCATCGAGGGGTAAGACAGGGAGACGTCATATCTCCGAAACTGTTTACCAATGCATTGGAAGACGTTTTCAAGACGCTTGCTTGGAACAGACGGGGAATCAATGTAAATGGCCAGTACCTCTCACACCTGCGATTTGCGGACGACATAGTCATTCTGGCGGAGTCTCTGCATGATGTGGAAGAAATGCTCAACAGTCTGGATTCTTCAAAACAAGTGAGACTGGGAATGAATATCGAAAAAACTAAAGTCATGCATAACAAGCATGTATCCCCAAGTACCGTGACCGTAAATGGCGCTGCTATCGAGGTTGTGCAAGAATACCATGACCAAATCATTCAACTCGGCCGGCACAACTTTGATCGGGAAGCCGACAGAAGAATTTGTCTGGGCTGGGCGGCATATGGGAAGCTACCTCATATCTTCGAGTTGGCGATACCTCAATCACTTAAGACCAAAGTATACAACCAGTGCGTCCTACCTGTAATGACATACGGAGCCGAGACGTGGACACTCACCATCGGGCTGGTCCACAAGTTTAAAGTAGCGTGCGATGCTGGGTGTCTCCCTGTACGATTAAATTCGTAATGAGGTTATTCGACAGAGAACTGGAGTAACCGACATCGCACAGAGAATCAGTACACTGAAGTGGAAGTGGGCCGGCCATGTCTCCAGACGAACCGATGGTCACTGGAGCCGAAATATGTTAGAGTGGAGACCGCGATTAGGCAATCGTTGTGCAGGGCGCCCTGCGAAGAAGAAAGAAGGTGGCTGGTGGTGGATGGATGCGGACTGCCCAAGACCGGGACGGTTGGCACTCCTTGGGGGAGGCCTTCGTTCAGCAGTGGACGGCGATAGGTTGATTGACGATACTAAATAGTCGAGTCAATTTTAAATATATCACAGGCACTTTTTCCCTGCATTTCTCAAAAATACTATATTTTTTCATCTTTTTCTGTTTTTTTAAAGGTGTTTTTTTTTTTAAAAAGAAGTTGGCAATGATGTCATGTTTATTTTTATTTTACATTATATTTAAGTTATAACAGAGGCTGTTGGGTTCGTTATGTAAACGTTCATGTGCAGATAACCTGACAAACGCTTGCGATCAACCCCCACAGAACAAATACAACGGTAATAATAAATAATGTCAAGTGTTAGTCAAATTATACCTCGACGGCTTTGTATATTTATGGAGATTTTTATGTACTATAATATATTGTATGTGTATAGTGCAAAAAAAATTGTCGTTATATTGCTTTAGCTTTAAACTCACATTATATAAGTCTTTACATAGTATGGAATGAAGTCGCTTCCACTATCTGTTCGCAGTTTTCAGCTATAGATTGATTTAGACAGATTTAGTTAGACATAAATAAATATTTCGGACATCCAACACACAACGCCATCTAGTCCCAAGCTAAGCAGAGCTTGTGTTATGGGTACTAGACAGCTGATACTAGCACATATATACTTTTTTGGTAAGTTCATACATATTATACATAGAAACACCCAAACTCGGAAACAAATATTTTCAGATAATACAATATTTGGTGCGACCGGGAATCGAACCCGAGACCTCAAGCCCAGCAGTCACATATGCTACCACTGCGCCACGGAGGCAGTCAAATCTAAACACATATATTTGGTAGTGGAATAAATTTTAAATGTAATAATTAAGAAGATGTCTTAAAAATAATAACTGACCTTTCCAATGGCGAATCCTCCGTTTTCTTTCATGATCTTTTCAAATCTTGAAAAATAGTAATCTATAGTGTTTTCTAGAACGTTAACTTTAGCTTGATACTTCTTTTCCAGATCTGTTTCCAAGATGTAAGGTTTGACATCTATATATAAAAAATAAAAATAATATTTAAACACCTGTTGAATAACAAATGATAGACATATGTAGGTTCAAAATATTTATTCCTATATTTTTATTGCACAATGCAGTATCATTTGTTTCATAAATCAATAAATAGAAAATTCATTAAAATATAACTTTATAAACTTTTTAGCTTTAATATATTATTTAATTAGTAAATTGAATGTATATTTTTAAATTTAATTGACAATAATTTTGAAGCACAACATACACAAAAAGTATTTTTTTAAGGGTACTGTGTCCCACTGCTGGGCAAAGGCCTCCCCATACTGTAAAATTATTCCCATTTTTTATTTCTATATAACCAGTCTAAAGGTTACAAGTATTATATAAATCAACGTAAAATGACACGTACGTACGTTTGTGCTGTCGTGTTTCGTTGGTGAGTGCGAGACCGGAGGCCCTAATCACTAGGCCGCCATGGTGTGGGTCGCCATGCTGCATTGTGTGCATTTACAATGAGTATGGTGACCACCACTCTTGGATTCTGCTTTTGCTTTCCATCAGGCAGAGTAGAGTCACTTTGGCGGGCAAAAACATGTATTATATAAAATGACATTAAAAGTTGATAGAAAAAGTTTTCAAGGAATACTTTATTTTATTATTTTTAGAGCATTCCAAATAAAAGCTTGTGTTTAAAAAGTATTTTTTTATTTAATTATTTTTTACTTTTTAGTTATCGCTGGACAGGTTTCTCAATCTGTTCATCTCATTCGAACGCATCAATATTGCAAGAAATCTACGACCGAAGTACCTACTTATCAAGATAAATCCTATAAACTTCCATCAACTTCATCGTCAGACTCTGGTTACCATTTAAGACTAAATACTTGACTAAACTAATTTAAGAATTCTAATCTCGATGGTGTTGCGTCGTATCATTACAGAGTTTCTGTGGCCACATTGAGGCTCCATCATCAGACCTTGGATACTATGAAAACGTAAAGTACTCGCCAAGACGCATCAAACGATTCCAAGCTTGATGGTGTTGCGTCATTTCATTACAGAGTTCCCATGACCACCTTCCGACTCCATCATCAGACCCTGGATACTATGAAAACGTAAAGTACTCGCCAAGACGATGATATTATAAACATCATACTTACTTGACCAGTAATCGTAAACAGTGAAGGCAAAGTTTTCAGCCACAGCTTGTTGCCAAGGATCTTCGGGAATTAGATTAGTGCCTCTTGCTACATACTTGGCAATGGTCAATGATTGGTTCAGAGTACGATCTCCTTCCTTGTACAGAGGGAATTGGCCAAAAGCGAGCTCTGTTTGAACAAAATATTGAGATAAAGTATACTGGATTCCAAATTCTCTACAATTAATCTAAAGTAAATGTAAACAGACATACAATACAAATAAATGAAATTGGAGTGTTTGTTTGTAATTTTAAAACAACATCTTTTTACTAAATGCATATTATTATGTATGTATACTATGTATACACGGTACATATACCAATATATTTTTTTTACAATTTTGTCTGTCTGTCTGACAGTCTGTCTGTTTGTACCAGCTGGACTGGTACCTGTAATGGCTGAACCGATTTTGACGGGACTTTCACTGGCAGATAGCTGATGATATAAGGAGTAACTTAGGCTACTTTTTTTGGACTAGTATTGTTGTACCTTTACAATAACAACCGCGAGTAACACCGCGGGGCTCAACTAGTAATTAAATATTACAGCAAACCAAAACCTTTTTTCTGGGGAGAGGCTTATGTCCAGCAGTCGTCTGTTAATGTGTATGAAATATTAACTTAACACAAATTATACAAGATCATCTGATACCAAGCACTAGGCAAGCCCTACACTATTAAAACCAGACTTTAGATTAATCTATCTAATCTAATCTAATACCTTTAACCGAGCAATTCTTGTATATATATATATATATATATACAAGAATTGCGAAACGGCTCCGACGATTTTCATAAAATTTTGTATGCGGGCGAACTCGATACTCGAGCGAACTAAATTAAACTATACTGGAATAAGGTGCAGAATAAACAGTATCAGGGCGTACCAAGAGAGGGCGCCACTTAACTTATTTTTTTATTGGAAGAAAAACAACAAAAAGGTGGGGTTTGGATAGTCCCAATGTTACCAAAAAACCCATTCATAAAAAAAAATACCGAGCGACACTCTGTCATTCAGGTACTATACATAACAAATCCAAGTTCTCTATCTCAACAGTTTTTGTCTGGAGTGGCCTTATTAAATATCAGAATTTGTGTAGTTTGTTGAATAGACTATCTACCCTAAATCATGTTACTGAACTCTTAAAGAGATTTTGTTTATGCAGGATATCACAACATTATAAGTAGTAATTATTACGTAAACCTAGAAAAACTAAAGAATAGTAATTGGTATTTATAATTTCCAAATTAAAAGTAAAATAGAGTTAGTAATAGAGTACCTACCTACATTCTGGTTAAAGTTTCATGTTCATGACAATGATCTCAGGTCCTCAGACCAATAAATATAATTTTTCAAACACACAAATTTTCAATTCAGAATTGTCGACAACGGCACAGCCGGCTTTTATTAACAAAAATATAGCTTGATATATCTATCTGCGAAGAATGAAAGGAATTAAAAATTGAGGTTAATTTTTGGAGTAAGTAACTATTGAAATCAATTTAAAAGTAAAAAAAACAATTGACTTACTTGCTTTAACGTCAGGCCATTTTGACATGTCGTATCTGACATCTTCAAACTTTTGGTTTGTGTAATGCAAAATATATCTTATAGACTCTCCAATACCATTTAAATCAAAATAATGAAACTCTTTCGCCATTGTGGACTGATCACCACCGTGTATGTATATTGACTGACTGGTAACTGGTACGTCCGCGTCTGAAAGTTTGGTATAAGCGTGTTATTTAAGTTATTACAAACATTGATAGCACTAATCGCTGAATTTAGGGTTCTCGAATACTTGAGTTACTTACAACAAACTCAACAAAGACAGAACTATACAATGCGTTTTAAATAAGAATAGGTTTGGAAATCCGCTATCTTGCCCTGCATTTGTCAACAACTTCAGATATTTTTGTATGGTGTGCAAAAAAAACGAAAATTTACAATTAAAAAACTTTATTACAAATTTTCAATGCCACTGATATTGTCGTCATCTGAATCAGATTTTCTACTATCTGAGGTTTCGCTACTCTCTGAGTCATCTCCGCTGTCATCCGCGGTATTTATAAATAAAGCTAAAATTATTCCTGACTTCAAACATCTCTCTTGCCCAATATTTTTATATTCTCTTCAAGTCTTCTGGTATTGCGGGTGTCTATGGGTGGCGGTCTCGCTTACCATCAGGTGATATGTCTGCTCGTTTGCCCCCTATTCAAAAAAAAAAGTTTACATTTCGCCACCAGTCATCAGAGGTAATACTTTGTATTGCTTCGTAGGTCAATCTTTCTATATCGCTCTCTAGCTGAGTCACGTTTTTATCAGCTAGTCTCTTTTTTTGAGGTGCCAAATGTACTCAATCGGGTTCAGCTCGCAATCGTAGGGTGGCAAAAAATATAAATGCTAATATAAAGTCTTTGCCGCGCTTTTCAGAAAAAAATATAAACTATATATTTTTAATATTATTTGGTGTTTATGTCAACGCTACATTTGCAGTGAAGTTAGTCACAAACCCAGTCCTATTTATATTTGAAACGCATTTGTAAACATTGGTAGCGAATGACATCAGTAGGTAACAAACAAAAATTCGGGCATTCGTGACGTTTTAACTTTTGACACCTCCAAGATTTCCGCCTGGTTCATTTTTATTTCTTTGATTTATATGAATGGAATTAATATGAATTTACCACGTACCTGGCTCCTGAGTCCCCGGGGAGCCGGAGATCCGAAGGGATTTTCCAACACGTCAAAAAAAATGGTTGGCACAATATAATAATAATTATAACCATTGATATGAATAATGTTAATTTTTAAACAAACGACATTTTTTTTTGAATACCGAAATAGTTTCATATCAATTAAATGAAAATCCAAAGAGACACTTATTTTTTTTTATTTGTGTAGAAGAGATGTTTATAGACTTTTGAACCATGATAGTTAAATACAATAGTTAATAAAATAAATATACTGAACCTTTTACTATACTAACTTTACGTAGCATATTTATACAAATATTACACCTGTGTGCGAGTCTGACTTGCACTTATTTGTCCTGATTTGGTTGATATAATAATTTATCGTTTAGATATAATTAGTATATACTAGTTGTTGCCCGCGGCTCCGCCCGCGTATATGTCGGTTATTGCGGCAAATAGTAACCTATGTGTTATTCTGATGTATAAGCAGAAAACCGGTGTGAAATAGTGCTTGCACTGTGTTTCACCGAGTGAGTGAGGATACCGGAGGCCCATACCCCAACCCCCTCCCACTATCTCCCCCCTTCCCCTATCCCCCCTTCCCCTATCTCTCCCCCCTTCCCCTATCTCCCCCCCCTTCCCCCTAAAGGCCGGCAACGCACTTGTGACGCCTCTGGTGTTGCAGGTGTCCATGGGCGGCGGTAATTGCTTACCATCAGGCGATACGTCTGCTCGTTTGCCCACCTATTCCATAAAAAAAAAAAAAAAAAAAAAAAAATAAGCTATATTATTGTAAAGTTTCATCCAAATCCGTTCAGTAGTTTTTACGTGAAAGAGTAACAAACATCCATCCATCCATCCATACTTACAAACTTTCGCGTTTATAATATTAGTATAGATTATATTGTGTAAATAAATACGACATGCAATAAGTTCATTATGAAATTGGATACAGTGAAAATTAACTAGTTAGTGTTGTTACCCTTATACTTTATACAAGACTTAGATAGGTATCATTTTCATAACCAATAACGAGTTAGGTATACGTAACGTAACTAGACATCTTTTAAATCGGTACTAATTCTATACATTCAAGGACTTTGTAAAATCTTTAAATAAGTTCTATGGAAAGAACTAGTCAATAAGACTTTAGGTAGGTACCTGATAAGGTATAGGTAGATTCCTATCTAAAATAATATATCTAGATTATGTTCGTGAGTGGGGGACCTAGCACTGTGCATATTTTATCTTGTCTTCTTACGGCTACTTGAGTTTGTCTAGTTATTTTCGTCATGACAGTGCAAATTACCTGATTTGCACAATAATTAAATTCCTTTAGGCTTCCTACCTACCTTCGTAAGAATTATTGCTTAGTTTAAGCGGTTGCCACGATTCTTCCTACTTCGCAAAGTGTTGTGCGTTTAAATCCCACATGGGATAACACTTTGTATTATCCACAAATTGTTGTTCTTAGTCTGGGTGTTCTGTGTCCGTTTCATGTATGTTTGTAAAGTCCCCCTTGCGACACAGGATACATTCCTAGTTTAGGGAGTTTTTTTAAATCTAGTAATTATACATATACTTATAATAACTAAACAACCGGCTTGGTATTTTACGCTACTAACTACGCTTGCGCTGTGTTTCACCGAGTGAGTGAGGATACTGGAGGCCCATACCCCCAACCCCTCCCCACATCTCTTTCTCCATCCCCCAAAGGTCGGCAACGTACTTGTGGCGCCTCTGGTGTTGCAGGCGTCCATGGGCGGCGGTAATCGCTTACCATCAGGTGATACGTCTGCTCGTTTGCCACCAACACCATAAAAAAAAACTTTCTCAAACAGAACGTTGCTTTATCAACCGCAAAATTCATTTTCATACACAGTAAAGCCATATTATTTTGGTATACCTACCTATATTATCGCTGGAAAGCGTAAACGCTGTAACCCTGAAAGCATGAACTTTACACTAGATCCAAATAAGTTTTGAAATTTTAGAAAAAAATACATAACTCATGAACGGTTACACCTACAAGCATGAAGTTTTTAGCAATGTTGTACAAGTTTTGCTAAGCTATAATAAGCTCACTGCCTATTTGATCTTAAGTTCCCTGGACAAGATTTAATATGGGTTACAGCAAATAGAACTTTTATTGGAGATCTTGAAAACGCTGTAACCACAGAACAAGTAGAATTGTTATGTAGGCGGGGTAGGCGCGCCGAAGTTAAGCGCCGATACCTCTAATAGGTCTGCTGGCATCAACTGAACGCTTTAATACACGTATAACTTTCGTCGGGAACGTAGCTGCGTAAAAAATTATTGGTATGCCGAACTGTGCGATAATAAAGTGCTGAAAACGAAGCAAGGACTACAATTTACTCAAAGGAAACATATCGTATCATCGGTAGTCTCAAAACTTTTGTTTTTAAGCAATATTAACAAAATACTAAAAAGTATTATGTAATACACATGAAAACCGTTATATTCTAATCTATTGAAATAATCATACATTACGTGTTAAATTTAAGTATCATTTGCATAGTTGCCACGAGAGCACGCAATGAACTGCGTCAACTGCGTTTCCTGCGGGAGTATTTCAAAACATTTGGCACGAAAATATTTAATAAAAGTAATGTTTACAATTATTTGACATAGGGATGTAGACAAATTCAATCGATATCGTAATGTTAAACTTTTCGATGATATTGATTTTTACAGTGTTTTTATGTATAGTATCGTAGTACGATTTATATTGTACTATGGTTTTTAAAAAAATATATGATTTTGTTTATTCGCAAAATTTTTATATAAAGTTATTTTGGAGAAATATTTGAAAAAAAATGTTTTAATAAAAAGTTTATAAATATTTCATATATCATAATTTTACAGCTACCAGAAAAAATAAAACAGATTTAATTAAAAAAAGATAGTATGTAAGTACTTCTGACTAAATAATAAACGTGACATATTTTTAGTAATTTAAGTTAGTTAGCCATTAATCCAACGGCTTCCTGTACGATGTGGACGCAAAGAACCGCGCAAGAGAACTTGCGAAAATGCGCAGTCGTTTTTTATTTATTTAAAGTTTCTGAAATATGTATGTCTAAACACCCAAATATATAATTTATTTTAGGTAAATAAGGGAGTTGCAATGTTTTGCAACAAAAAAAATATAAAGTAGAATGAAAGGATATCAGAGTATCAGTCAAATAAATAATTAATTTAAAAATTATTGTAACATAATGATAATCGATAAATGTTAAATTTACCACATCCCTAAGGTTTTCGAAGAAACTGTCCACGAACACAAATATGCAAGTGAAACCCTACCTTAGTTGAAAGGTATAAGGTTGTATTTAGTAACATTGTAAGTGGCTTTTTGAACTTATATACATTACATCCTTTGGACGAATCAGGAAAGACTTCGTTATGTGTGTATAATATTATTGATCGTTAATGTGTGCGTCTAGGCGACACAGTGTATCTTGCACTTGCTGCTCGACACCTCTTCTAGTATATTCATTTGTTCTGTGGCTGTAACGATATTAAACGGAAGTAGAGCCACGCTGATTTCAGCACGAACGGGCCGGCTCAACCAGGGTGATACTACTCTCGCACAAAAAATCAACGTAAAATGACAGCGATCGTACTGTCGTGTTTCGTTGGTGAGTGCGAGACCGGAGGCCCAATGATGCAGAAGCATCACTAGCCCGCCATGGTGTAGGTAACCTTGCTGCATTGTCTGCATTCGCAGTATGGTGACCACCACTCTTGGATTCTGCTTATGATTACCATCAGGCAGAGACAATAGTATTTAAGTGTGCGATCTGAATGTTTAGTTTTAATTATTGTACGTGAGTGAGTTCGTAGTGACAGACAATTGTCTTTGTATGTAAGTCTATAATTTGAATGTGTGAAGATTTTCCCCCGAAAAAATGTCAGACTGTTTTGTATTGGAAAAAGACGAATTGGCTACTCCTCTCCGTTCAGTGGCTCGTGTCGCTCTATGCTTTAACATCATTTAGGAAATAGTAAAACAAACATTATAACAAAAATATATTTTATTATAACGAAAATGTATTACAGATATAAAACTATTGTACAAGGTAACTACAATGTACAGTTATTGTAAATAAAAATACACTGGATATTATTTTATTTTTGAAATATATTTTTAACTGTCGAAAGAAAAAGTTGTACCGAAAATTTGAACTTAGGATAAAATTATTGTTAATGACATTACAATGTTTGCAATAGAATACAATAAAAAATACATACAGTGGAACATAGAACCTCCTTCTTTTTTGAAGTCGGTTAAATAGTGCTTTCAGGGGATTAGTTAGCGTTGTCTAAAATATCGAGTCCCTTGTATTGTTTGGTACCAAAATGAAGTTTATAATCTCCTCTTTTCGCGATGTATTCCTTCACTCCAGGCGCGGTTCTAATTGTGTTCAGAGCAGCTGTAACCGTAGGGTACTTTTCCAACATATCTATTCCTAAAAATAGTTCGGTCGATTCAACTATTCCGCACAGAACAAATTCCGCCCATGACAGCTGTAAAAAAAATATTTTTAAATAGATCAAAAAATTCTCGAGATTATATTAATATCTTTTGGTTATTCTAGTACAAATATTAATATTACTATATAAACTTATTTAACTTACATTAAATAAACGTGCCTATTTACTATACTATTACAATATATAAAGAAATAAGACAAATACCTATGTTATGAGAATAATTATTTGTTCTGTATTTGGCTGTAGTTTATAATATATAAGAACTAACTAAGGCTAGTTTTATTTTAAACTACCTGAGTCCCACGGTGTTACCCGCGGCTATTGTTGTACCTTTACAACAGCAGGTAACACCGCAGGGCGAAGCTAGTCTAAGAAAAGTAGCTAGCCTAAGTTACTCCTTATTACATCAGCTATCTGGCAGTGAAGCTCTCGTCAAAATCAGTCCAGCCGTTCCAGAGATAAGCCAGAACAAACAGACAGACAAAATTTTAAAAAATGATATTTTGGTAAATGTACCGTATATGGACATATGCATTTAATAAAAAGCGTTTATATTAATATTACAAAGAGACACTCCAATTTGAACCGACTTCCAAATTAAGGAGGTTCTCAATTTCATCGGTGTTTTTTTTTATGTATGTATGGGACCACATGGGGAGCATACCCTTTCGAATACAAATAGAATTTTCAAAATCGGTCCACAATTGACGGAGTGATCAGTTTACACACATAAAAAAAAACGGATGAAATTGAGAACCTCCTTTTTGGAAGGGGGTTAAAAAGCGTTTATATTAATATTACAAACAGACACTCCTCCTCCTCCACAATTTTATTTATTTGTATAAATGTATCTAGCGGCAGCGGTTGTTGATGCAAAGCTTCAACAACAAGCGCGGGTACACCGCGGGGCATCTTGTATATAGCCACGCTGATTTCAGCACAAATGGGCCGGCTCGACCGGGGCGGTACTACCCTCGCACAGAAAATCAACGTAAAATGACCACGTTCGTGCTGTCGTGTTTCGTTGGTGAGTGCGAGACCGGAGGCCCAAATAGTCTAGTCAAAAGATGCAGCAGCATCACTAGGCCGCCATGGTGTGGGTCGCCATACTGCATTGTCTGCATTCGCAGTGAGTATGGCGACCAATACTCTTGGATTCTGCTTATGCTTTCCATCAGGCAGAGTAGAGTCATTTTGGCGGGCCATACATACAAAATCTAAATAACTTGCTTATCAATCCAGCAGCGAGCAGCGAATTCAATAATATACAACAATCTAACATACTTGGAAAGTACAAAAAAGCGAGAGCTATACGTATCTATATTAAAATCTATTACAAAAAAAAAAGGTTTCATTTCCTGTATAAGGATCTATAAGCAAAACCTTAATGACGTCAACTTTTAAGTGCCCATTAATACCTTAATACATTAGTTCATCAAATTAGTAAGAAGTTTTGGGGTTTTCTAAAATGTTTATTTCATTATTTACGTAAATTCAGAATCAAAATAATCGTGACTTAAAACTTACGCAGTATTTGTCTCTAGTTAAATAAAATTTTAATTTTAATTGGACCAGTAGTGCACCTTTTATTGATTGTATATTATTGAAAAACACCTAAAATAACATCAGTAATATTTAAAAAAGAAATTTCCCTTTATATCTTTTATGATTTCATCTCATAATTCTGGTATCAAATTTATAATGTAATAAAAGTGATGTGCCGGATATCCGTATTCGTATCCGCGGATATCCGAGGGATAAAAAAGATCTAGTTCGTTAAATTTTGAAGGATCTTAAAAAAATCTTTTATATGTATTTGAACTGTATTTTTAACGTACTTAAAAAAAGGAGGAGCTCAATTCGACCTTTATATACGTTTTTTTATGTATGTTCGCGGATAACTTCGTCGTTTATGAACCGATTTTGATGATTCTTTTTTTAATGGAAAGGAGATATCCCAAAGGTAGTACCATGATAAGAACATTAAGATCTGATGATGGCATCCAAGAGAAATCGAGTCGAACCTTACCTTGAAGTCGGTTTTTGTTTTTGTTAAAATTTTACTTGTCACTTTACTTAATATTGAAATATTTTACTTTGTGAGTTACTAACACCATTATGTATCTTTTCACGTGAAAATCCTGAGAGAAAATAGGTAAATACAAGTCGAAATATGTTTGTCACATGGTTTAGTCGTGAAATAGCTTAGTTGTTTTAGAAAAGTTGAGAATCAAATTCGCAAATCTAGATTATAATAGTGTCCGTCTTCGCGGATAAACATAATATATGAGGTTTGGTTACATCACTAGTAGGTACCTACTTGTTTTTTTGTTTACCTTGAAATTACGTCACGTGGGTCTACAACACGCGGATAAGAAAATCTAAACATAATACTGCATCTTAACAAAAAAAAACAATGTTACAGTAGTTGTTTCTCTTTCGTTTTTTTATGGTTTTTAGAAGTTTTATAGCACAAAACATTAGTTTAGTGGTTGGTACTGCAGTGCAATAAGGATACCGATGTTTCCTATAAGACATGTTCCATACTAGATTTTTTTTTTTTTCGGAGGACTTTACATACATACATGAAACGGCCACAAAGAACACCTACCGTCAGAACAACAGAGTTTATGGAATTTTTATTCTCGACTGTCGGCAGTTGATGGAACTTGTTAAATACATTCTAGTTTTTTTTTTTGTATTTGGCCCTGCCAAAATGACTCTACTCTGCCTGATGGAAAGCATAAACAGAATCCAAGAGTGGATTCGCAGTATGATGAACATCATACTGCGAATGCAGACAATGCAACAATGCAGCATGGTGACCATGGTGGGCTAGTGATGCTTCTGCATCATTGGGTCTGCGGTCTCGCACTCACCAACGAAACACGACAGCACGATCGCTGTCATTAACCGTCTTAAAAAAAGGAGGATGTTCTCAATTCGACTGTACTTTTTTTATGTTTGTGACCTCATAACTTTCGACTGGGTGAACCGATTTTGATGATTTTTTTTTATTTGAAGGCTGGTGCTTCTCGTGTGGTCCCATTAAAATTGGGTTCAGATTGAAGTCGGGTTTTTTTTTGTTAACATTTTTATTTTACGTTGGTTTTCTGTGCGAGTGTAGTACCCCGGTCGAGCCAGCCCGTTCGTGTGAATTCAGCGTGGCTCTACTACTATTACTAATTAAACTCACTTGTACCTATTCGACTATTTTAATTAACTTTAACCCTGGCCGGTCATAATTTGTGGATCACACAAAGTGTTGTCCAATGTGAGTTTTGAATCTACAACACTCAGTGCAGTTAGAAATCGATGAGGAGATAGTTTAAACTACTGATCCATTCGTGCAGTGTTATGTAAGTCGGCTTTATTTGGGAAGTAGCGTTAACTTTAACAGCGTGGCTCAAGGTTATATTCATAAAGTCGCCAGTCGGATTAGTGATACAGCTGTCATACAAGCGCAAGGTCACACGGTTAGGCAGTTAGCGGCCATCTTGTATTGTACTATAGAATCATCGAGATATTGCGTACTATATTCTCGACAAACAGGACGCAAACGAACAATAGTCGTGTATGTATAACGCTCTCGACGAATAAAGAAGTAGCTTATGGCCTTTATACCGAAATTCATCCAAATCGGTTCAGTGGTTTGGCTGTGAAAAGTAACGGACAGAATTACTCTCGAATTAATAAAATAGATAAGGTTTAAATAAGTATTTTTGTTATTCGCCAGTATCTTGCTAAGTGATATGATTACAAACGCTGCTTGTGTTCGTTATCTAAATGGTCAAGAGCAGATTAACTGATAAACGTTAAAGATAAACCTTAAGGAGCAATGTGACCACTAGGGTCGCCACTCATACTGGGTTCCTTGTAATGATACTGTTATGTATATCTATACTTATAATCAAAATGTAACAGGTCCAATTCTGTACATACTTAAAATAAAAATGTATATTTAGAAAAAAATTTTTGGAGGGCTCTCTATAATCGATACTGAAGCCAAAACTGTAATTTTTTTCATTTTTGTCTGTCTGTCTGTCCGTCTGTATGTCTGTCTGTCTGTCTGTATCTTGGCACGCTGAAACTACTGAATGGATTCAAATGAAACTTGGCATGATTTGAGTTCATACTACGAGGTAGGACATGGGACACTTTTTATCCCGAAATTCAGCACGGTTTCTTGGAGAGAGGGGATGAAAGTCAAAATATGTACTTAGTTGTAATTCAATAACACATAGTCCGATTTCTTTCATTATTTTTTTGCTAAAAGGATAAAAAATAAAAGATAACGGGCAAAGTCTTTTTTTTGTCCGTGACTGTACACTGCCTGTGGGAAGCTGAGTCAGATATGTAAATATGGCGGTTCGAAGTTCGCCAGGTCAGCTAGCGTGTAAATAAATAAATATAACTATAATATTGATGATGACTCCTAGTTCTAGCCGATTACGGCCACGGCGCGACCAGCCTCGACGGAGACCAGCTAACTATGCAGGAGTTTTATTGTACACAAGCGTGTGCGCAGCAGGTGCACTCTCTGTTCCCGCACTCTCATAATCCGATTGGACGGCTATCCGACACGACCAGGAAGAGATCAGGCGCAGGGCCTTAGTGCTTTCCAAAGCACGGGGATTAAGACCCCAACTTCCGAAGTCCGGGCTATTATAAAGTATATCTATAATCAGAAAAACTCGAGAACACTTTTTAACCCGAACCGTCAACCAAACCTAAGACCTCTTGATACTCAGTCGCGTACGCTAATATATGCTATTTGCTATACGCTATATATACGCTATGAATAATAGCTGATTGCTATTGGCAATAAGGCCGCCCTTTGTACATTATGTATTTGTAATATTATGTACTATCTTAAGAATATGTAAAACGGTGTACAAATAAAGAGTTTCTATCTATCTATCTAACCGCTAAACCAACGAGGCAGGCTTATTAATATTATAGGAGACACTATAACATTCATTCATATCATATACATTTGTGCCTTCGATATGTGATACTATTGGCGTATGCCAATACAATACTACGATAACATAACATGAACACAGAAAAATAACTTAATATACAAAAACTGATGTAAAATGTTGTAGACTTCGAAGAATCATTTATGCAAGGCATTAACACATGACATGACATACAAATGTACTTATAAATATATTATTCATTTAGTATATTCTATTGATACAAATCCTACAAATATTATAAACGCGAAAGTTTGTAAGTTGTTTGGGAGTTGTTAAGGATGTTTGTTACTCTTTCACGTAAAAACTACTGAACTTATTTTGATGAAACTTTACAGTAATATAGCTTATACATCAGAATAAGACATAGGCTACTATTTGCCGCGATAACCGACATACACGCGGGTGGAGACGCGGGCAATAACTAGTAATTACTCAATTATATGTTTTGTTTAGTGTAAAAATTAAATCCCCTTATAATTAGGAGCTACAAAAATAAACCTGCGACTTAGCTTTGAATTTCATATCACTATCACAGATACTATTTCCCTGCATTTCTCAAAAATACATATTTTATTTTGTCATCTTTTTTCAGAAGAAAAATGGCAACCCTAATGATGTCTATGTCATGTTTATTTTTATATTTAAGTGATAACAGACGCTGTTGGGTTCGTTATGTAAATGGTCATGTGCAGATAACCTGATATACGCTTGCGATAAACCCCCACGGAACAAATAAATAATGTCAAGTGTGAGTCAAATTATACTTAGGGTTTTGTATATTTATGGAAATTGTCGTTACGTGGCTTCAGTTTTAAATTCACGTAGAACAAAATAATGTCGCTTCATCTGTCTGTTTAGATCTTTCAATCTACTCAATGGATTTTCATATTTTCATGCAAGTTTCAGCAATTGATAGAGTGATTTAAGAGGAAGATTTAAATATAGATTTACATGCATATTATAATAGAGGAAATCCGAGAATTTCAAGGGCTTCTGTAACAATGTACTCTGTGGCTTCTGTGTGAAGCTTTGCTGGGTCTCTGGTTACTAGACTAGATAAATTTAAACTGTTATTTAAAAGATAATGTAATATTATTGTTTTTACAAATTGTTTTAATTTTTTATCTTTAGGTAGTTAATACGTAATGGCAGAAGCTGTGGACACATATTATTTATGTGTACCAGATCAAAACATAATGTATATTAGAATTTAAGATATTGGTGTACCTACCATACATTGTTTGTGTTCCTTAAAATAAATAAGGATGTCATATATTAATAACTGACCTTTCCGATGAAGAATCCTCCATTTTCTTTCATGATCTTTTCAAATCTTGAAAAATAGTAATCTATGGTGTTTTCTATAACATTAATTTTAATTTGATACTTCTTTTCTAGATCTGGTTCGAAGATGTAAGGTTTGACATCTATAAAAAATAAAAATAATATTGAAACACCTGTTGGATAACAAATGATAAACATTTTCATATTTCATAACTATATTTTTATTGCACAATGCAGAATCATTTGTTTTCTAAATCAATAAATAAATAAATATTTCGGAAATTTTAACACACAACGCCATCTAGTCCCAAGCTAAGCAGAGCTTGTGTTATGGGTACTAGACAACTGATATAAATACATATATACTTTTTTTGTAAATATATACATATTATACATAGAAAACACCCAAACTCCGAAACAAATATTTGCAGATCATACAAACATTTGGTCCGAACCGGGAATCGAACCCGAGACCTCAAGCTCAGCAGTCGCATACGCTCCCACTGCGCCACAAATAGAAAATTCATAAAAATATAACAGTATTTATATTTTTAGCTTTAATAAATTAATTAGTAAATTGAATAGGTACATATTTTTATATTTACTTGACAAAAATTTTGAAGCACGGCATACACCAAAAATAAAATACCTATATAACACTAAAACCTCATACTTACTTGACCAATAATCGTAAACTGTGAATGCCAAGTTTTCAGCCACAGCTTGTTGCCAGGGATCATCAGGAATTAGATTAGTGCCTCTTGCTACATACTTGGCAATGGTTAATGATTGGTTGAGAGTACGATCTCCTTCCTTGTACAGAGGGAATTGGCCAAAAGCGAGCTCTGTTTGAACAAAATATTGAGATAAAGAATACTGGATTCCAAATTCTCTTAAAAAAAAAGACCAGACTTCAGATAAATACATTATATTTCACATATTTTTATTTGTGGAATAGGCGGGCAAACGAGCAGACATATCGCCTGATGGTAAGCGATTAGCGCCGCCCATGGACACCTGCACCAGAAGCGTCACAAGTGCGTTGCTGGCCTTTTGGGGATAGGAGGGGGGTAGGGGATTGGGGTATGGGCCTCCGGTATCCTCTCTCACTCGGTGAAACACAGCGCAAGCACTATTTCACACCGGTTTTCTGTGAGGCCGTGGTATCACTCCGGTCGAGCCGGCCCATTCACGCCGAAGCGTGCCTCTCCCATGGTAGAATTACACCCATATACATAAAAAATCCACGTCTCTGTCTCATGAGTATTTATAATCTATCGAGTCTACTTAGGTTAAGCGCTTTTGCTTCTAGGTACATTAAGCCACGAGGCCATCTCGACAAAGACTGTAATTATCTTATGCCCCAAACAAATATGCCAACAAATAAATGTATGGGAAAAGTTTTTTGTGATTTCTGACATTTATAGTACTCAAACCTCAGTCGGTCTAATAGAGACTTGTGATCCTTATACGAAACAGGATCGATTGGTATCAAAAAAAGTTTTTATTTAAAATGACTGGTTTCTTGCTGACTGTACATTTTTTCCAAAATCTGTAAATGCAGTTCAGAATATCGGTCTCCTAAAAGCGTTTTCCATTAACTATAACGGTTAACTGTCCCGTCTCAAAAATTCATTCTGTATACGGTCAAATTGAGAACCTCCTCCTTTTTTGAAGTCGGTTAAAAATATATTTTCTAATACAGGATATCATAATAATATAAGCAGTAATTAATAAGTACCTACTTACAAAAAAACTAAAAAACAATTGTAAGGTACCTAATTATGATAATTTTTAAATTTCAAGTTAAATTGAGTTTCAATATGTACCTACATTCTGGTTAAAGTTAAATGTTCATGATGATGATCTCAGACCAATATATAATTAATTTAAGATGATCATGATTTGTATTTACATTTTAAACAACATGACTATTCATGCTCACATATTTTAAATTCAGAATTGTCGATAACGGCACAGTTTGTTTATTAAAAAATGTACTTACTTGCTTTAAAGTCTTTGTCGGGCCATTTTGATAAATCGTGTCTGACATCTTCAAATTTCTGGTTTGTGTAATGCAAGATATATCTTATAGACTCTCCAAGACCATTTAAATCAAAATAATGAAACTCTTTCGCCATTGTGAACTGATCACCGCCGTGTATGTTTACTGACTGTTAGACTGTTACGCCCGCGTGACGCGTCTAGAAGTTTGGTATAACTACAAGCGTGTTATGTTATTACTATTGATAGTACTGTTGCTAGTCGCTTAGTTTATAGGCGGTCCACACTACAAAGATATATCGTAGCGATTTAACTGTGCAGTTCGTTTGTGCAGCCAATTTCCGTCCACACGTACGATAAAACTGCACAAACGAACTGCACAGTTAAATTACTACGATCTATCGTTGTAGTGTGGACCGCCTATTAGGGTTCTATAATACTTGGGTTAGTTACTACAAACTCTACAAAGACGGACAGAACTATAGTTCAGTCGAATTGGACATTCAGGTAGGAAAGTGAAGCCAAACGCAAAGTTTCCCACACGGAAAGCACCAGCTTTCAAATTAAAAAAAAATCATTAAAATCGGTTCACGCAGTCGAAAGTTATGAGGTAACAGATATAAAAAGTTACAGTCGAATTGATAACCTCTTTTTTTTTGAAGTCGTTTAATCCCATTATAAATAACCAAACTACAATAATGGAATAAAGGTCAATACATACAGTTATAGAACAAACTATAGTCCGGCCGCTTAAAGAATGCGTTTCTGACACCTGTCAGTTCGTCATGACTAGTGATGTACAATAAATAACATTACTAATATTTAGTAACGTTATTTATAGCATTCATTATGCATATTTATTCAATTTAATTTATATGTTGTTATTCTTTATAGAAATTATGTTTCATTATATTCAATAAATATTCACAATGTAAATATTTTTTTAATGTATCATTGAATCGTAATTTCTGAATGTAACGAAGGGAAAAAAATAAAAATGCTTTATTTATTGGAAAATGTATATTATGAAATACATAGTTTTAAGCCTTAAACAATGAAGACTATGTCAAACAATTTAATCTTCCAATTCGCTTGAAGAGTCGCTGTTATCTTCACTAACGTGTATAATCATATTATTGTCAATCATAGTATCTATACGGATATTGCGGTGAAAGTCATGAAATATAATCTTTTTAGTTTTCATCGATTTTTGTCGCTTCTCTTAAAAAAGTAATTCTTTGTAAAATTATGTCATTTCTTTCTAAAAGAATTTTCCTTTTGTCCGTTTTTTATATTGAAGTCTAATATCTTTCAAAATTTTAGATTAAGAAGTTTTGCCTTCCCTAAATAAATCAGTTGCTTTCAAAAATGCTAGAAGCATCGACCTATTAAGGTACTCATTCCTGGAATAATAACCATATATGTTTAAGATTCCTTATTGCATTGGCGTCAAACTATCAATGTCTGTTATAGGTTTGGTTCTACGTTTCTTTTTGGTGTTCGTAAAATATTTTCTTCGAATGCCAGATGAGCCGAACTTTTCTTTATTAATATTTGATATCGTCCGTTTGCTCACTCCAAGTGCCTGAGAGATGCGTTCTTGTCCGCCATTTTGTTTTTCACGCTCAAAGTAATATTGTAGCTTGATAATTAGTTCACGAGTTTCACTTTTCAATGTTTGACCGCGTTTTGACATAGTTATTATGCACCAAAAGTCCAGATTAGCGCAGAGGTCAGTATATCACGAAGAACAGTCAAAATAACAACAATATCAGACACGAAAAAATACACAACGAGAAACTCTGGAGAACGTAGTCTATGCGTGCGAGACGACAAGAGACGACTGTCTATAATATATACATTGTACTCTGTGGACGACTGTTTGTAAATGTCACAAAATGGCGGTCCCCATAACGCTATTTTGGGTTGCCAATTTTACCAGAAATATATTAGTAAGTAATTTTATTTTCAACGTTTTTTTTAATTCATCTGACTATTATGACACGTATTTTCTTAAGTTTTGTTTGGGCGTACATTTATTATATTATTAACTTTATTAAATACCAAGTAAATTATATATTATAAAATTATAACGTTTTATTTTATATTACACCGACAGATTATATTAAGATCACAAAAATATTCAATTACAATTGCCTCGTTATTTTGTCACATCACTATAAAAACAAACAGTTGACATAACCTTGAAATAGCGCCGTTTGACGTGGTGTGACTTTTAAAAGCTATTGTTTCTACATTTGTTAATTAATTGTAATAATTTTAGCCCAAAATTAATACATTTATTGTAAGTTGGCATAATTATTCGAATTTTAATGTTATCACTCGTTAATAAGGTAAATAAAAGATATTTAAAATTTTGTCGTAAATTGTACGCCAGTTCAAAGTTCCAGTCGATCACGATCTGTCAGAAACGCATTCGCTGAGCGGCCGGACATTAATGATCGCACTTATCATAATTTTTTTTGGCTTTAGGGGCAACGAAACTACGATCAAGACCACTATCCACCAGACCAACAGTAGTAGAGATAATTTTATTCTTTCATATCTATTTGAATTAGAAATCGTTTGCTAGTTTAATTTTGTTCATTTTTCTATTACCATTGTTTAGGTACCTACAATATTACAACTTGTTCTTATATCGCTATGATTGTAAGTAGACTTGTATACCTATAGACTTTTGGACCATGACAGATGACATGGTCCAAAATATCCATGACAGGTAATAAATACCATATGTAATAATTAAACATGTTAGCTTGAGATTGTCAAAATCGTTAGATTGTTATCTACCTAGTGAGATTATCAACTGTGACCGCTTACAATTTAAAGTACTATTTTTCATTAGATTTTATTGCATTGAAATAAAACCGTTTAATCACAATCTGTCGCGCGTCAAATTGTCAACTGTCCCTGATTGGTCGGTCTTACAGTAGGCCGTTCTATGGCCATAGAGGTATGTTAGAACTTCTTTGATTGATCACAAATTTATTTTACTGCCACAACAATTTTATGTAACTAATTCTAAAGCTGTGAGGTATTTTCGACAAGAAATCTATTAAGAATTTTTTTTTTCTTTAAAAAAGACAACTCCCGCACTAGGAATAAATCCTGACAGGAAATAATCCCCAGACTCAGAACAACAATTTGTGGCTCACACAAAGTGTTGTCCTACGTGGGATTTGAACCCACGACACTTGGCGGAGTAGGAAACGGCGTGGTGACCGTTAAACCACTAGGCCAAACATGCAGTCAAAACACACAATCACAAAATACTTTACATTCGGCAAGAAACGAATTAACAAACAAATATGGCGGCGCAGGACATATGCTGTTCAACCAAGCGAGATGCGATCTGTCGCATACCATATCACAATTTGATGGTTTCACTTCGATAGATTATAATCTAACTAAAAATAATACGTTAAATTGTAAGCAGTATGTTACAATTCACAATCTTTCGATAGTTTACAATCTCACGAGATAGATTACAATCTAACGATTTTGACAATCTCACGGTAACATAAAATATACTGAACCCTACTAACTGTACGCAGCAGTTTTTATACAAAAATTATATCTGTGTGCGAGTGTGCCTTGTCCTGTTTTTAACCCCCGACGCAAAAAGAGGGGTGTTACAAGTTTGACGTGTCTGTCTGTCTGTCTGTCTGTCTGTGGCACCGTAGCTCGCGAACGGATAAAGAGATTTCAATTTAGTTTTTTTTGTATGAAAGGTGAGTTACGTGCGAGTGTTCTTAGACATGTTTCATGAAAATCGGTTGAGTCGTTTAAAAGTTATGGGGTGAAAGTGGGGAAGAATAACAGAATGTCTGTAAAAATATCATTGGCGTATGATTACTCGATTAAGGGCTTGAGTAGGGGGTTTTATAAATTTTGAATTTTAGCTTGTGAATGATTTAATTCTTTATCGTTTAGATGTAGGTAATTTAATTTAACATGTAATACGTTGATTTTGTTTACTATCAAATTAAGAGCGTACTGTGAAAATTTACACTGTTATTGTTGTCACTCTTGTTAACACTTTAGTATAATTTTCATAACCGTGAACGAGTTAGGCATACGAATGTAACGTGACTAGACATCTTTTAAATCGGTACTAATTCTGTACATTTAAGGACTTTGTCGTATGGAAAAAAAATCGTCAATAAGGCTATATATATGGGACTAATCCCCCTCACACGCCCACCACTGTAACTCCTGTACACCAGGCATATAGGACGGTAAGCACTGAGGCTTTACCGGTGTTGGCGGGTGTTCTTCCGGTCGATCTCGAGGTGCAAAGACGTGCAGCCATGTACTATTCCACACTACAAAACATGGAATGCGATTTTTTGGGCGTACGCGACCGCGATAAAATCCTAAGATTGTTTCAACAGCAATCCAATGTTTATAACGACCTCATGGATGAATGGCAGCAACGATGGGACGAATCATCTAAAGGGCGCCACCTCTACCAGTTCTTTCCATCTGTTCGCGAACGGTTATCGAAGACATGGCTCGAGGTAGATCATTGTGTCGCTCAATTTCTTACAGGCCACGGTAACTTTAAGAGCAAATCAAATCATTTATTTTGCGAACATGGGTATACAAATTCAGATGTTAAGTGAATTACAAATGAGCAGCCACATTCTACCTCAAGGCATGCAAAAATATATTTCATTTAATACAATAATCATAATAATATGTTAACAAAATAAGGCTTAATTATTACTATTACTATATTACTACTATAATACTACTATATTATATTAAAATAAAGAACAAATAAAATTATTAAGATAAACAAATGTCAGAAATTTCATGACAAAACAATTTTTATAAAGTATTGTCATTCATAAAGTCAATTACACTATAATAACGTTTTGCAACCAATATATTTTTTAATTTATATCTAAATAAGTCTATATTATTATTTTTAATGTTAGATGGCAGTTTATTATAAATTTTTGGCGCAATACATAGCAAGCTTTTACTCATCATCGTTGTTTTAGCACTGCGTAAGCACAATGTACTATCGTTGCGCTTGTTTCTTTTTACAACATCAGATAGGCGCTGAAATAGCTCAGGATGTTTGTGTACAAATGACTAGAAGTCTAGAAGTCTAGTACGTATAGTGAAGGAAGTGTCAGGATGCCATACCGGACAAAATACGGCCTACAACTATCAGTCGTTTGTAAATTAAACATGGCACGAACGCAACGCTTCTGAGCCCTGAAAACTATTGGGCAGTTTGTTGAGTTACCCCAGAAAATGATGCCATATCGTAAAATTGACTCAGATAGACCGTGATACGCAGTAAGGAGGGTGTCAGTATCAACATTTTTTGATAATTTATATAGTCCATATGCAGAGCTACTGATCCTTTTGCATAGTTGAGCTACATGTTCCTTCCAGTTTAACTATCTATCAATGACCAAACCCAAAAATTTCGCGGAGAGTACTTCTTTTAACGCGTGATCATTGTGACTGATTGTAAGCGGACTATGCATCTGTGGTCTTTGGCTGAAATGCATGACTTGTGTTTTATTAAGATTAATTTTAAGGTTATTTCGGGCTAACCAATCAACGATCGATGACATACAGTCACTTATATCAGTCTGATAACTGTCAGGTGTTTTGGATTGTATGGATACAGTGCAATCATCCGCAAACAAGGACATTGGATGTCAACAAACTACACTCATTTTAATTAGTCGATTCACCGTTATGTCAATGCTCAACACCTGATTATAGCTATGAACAGTCGGCTCATCATATCCTCTGGGAATGTAGTCTTTGGTGCAATGAACGTAACATAATGCTAAATAGCTTACAAATGACATCTGGGTCGGTATACTATGGGGATCTTGTCAACTGCGGTGAATTTCCGTGCGTTTAGGCGATTCTGCCATACATACTATAGTAATCAAGTATAGCTCACTTAGGACACATAATATTTTATCCGTGGTGCTTCCCGTTTTGAAAAAGTTGTATGCCTATTTTGACTTCATTTTGTCTCCCGCTTTGCTAAGGAGGGAAGTGGACTTATAATATTGCCAACTCCTCCAGTTTTTCTTCTGATTAATTTCGTTGCGGGTTCCAAGACAGTTTATTTTTTTCCTGGGACTTCCCGAGTGTCATAACTCGGTGTGATCGTTGGTCACCGCTGTTGATCCTGGTGTACAGGAGTTACAGTGGTGGGCGTGTGGGCGGAATTAGTCCAAGTCCTAAACACTAGGTCCTAAACCAGGCAGAACACTAAAATGAAAACACAACCTCGTATAAAACTCGAGTAATAATCTCGAAAAAACAGTACACTCATAAACAGCAGTGCAATAAGCATTTCAATAAATAAATGAGTTGAACATAAAGCACCCGATGAAGCGGTATCTTAGCGTCTATAGTCTCTCTTTCTTTCTCTGGGCGATAATAAACTATTTCCTTAGGCGTTACCAACTACTGGGTTTAATTTACTAGGGTTTTCTGTGTTGTCGCCACAGCCCTAAGGCGGGGCGATACTGAGAGCGTTTTAAGCATTGAACAAATATGTTTAGTAATATTTATCTTCAAATTTCTTCAAAGTATGTACCTATGTGGTGACGTATTATCAATTGATACGGATTGTCATCATCTCTATTCATCTGTGGGTATCGTAAAAGCTGACCAAGGGAGCAAACTGCGCAGGGTAATAGCCCTGTTAAGAGAAGGAGAAATCGAACCAACCCATCTGGCTAGCGTGACCATTTCAAACCTCTTTCCTCAGGAGAAACCTATGTCTAGCCAGTAGAATACTAAACGTTGTTTGATGATGATTTTAATACTTATTTATCATAGAGATAATTGTAATCTACGTTTTAAATGTTATGTTTTTATTTGAAGACCATCGACCTATACCTATGGATATTATATCAATAAATAGATGCGACAATGTAAATATTTATAAACTGTTACTATTTAGAGTAAAGAAAAAAAAGTCAGTCCAGTGCGAGTAGGACTCGCGCACGAAGGGTTCCGTACCATTATCTAACTAACTAACAAAAACGAGTAAAAAGTCAGGTTTTTTGTATGGGATATAAATATTAAATTATATATTGTCTTAAATATTAGTCTTTTTATTTATTTATTTACTTTTAGTGAATATTTCAAGCGTCTACGTGTTGCCGTTATCAATATCGAGCAAAAACGAGCAAAAAAATTACGTTTGTTGTATGGGAGCCCCCTTAAATATTTATTTTATTCTATTTTTTAGTATTTGTTGTTATAGCGGCAACAAAAATACATCATCTCTGAAAATTTCAAGTGTCTAACTATCACGATTCATGAGATACATCCCGGTCAGCGATGGACAGCGAAGTCTTAGTAATAAGATCCCGTTTCACCCTTTGGGTACGGAACCCTTAAAAATGAGGTGCTTCTATATTGTTTATTTTTATATCTCTAAATTGTCTTCCCGCTGACACTCGGACCGTATACCCTCCTAGACTATTTTCCCACGCAACCCTTAAGTAGTGAAGTAGTAAAAGGATCCTGTTTACTCGGCGTAGTTTCTTATTGCCCGTGGCCGGTACCTAATACTTTGCCTAAGTAATTGCCGACAATACATTGACCCTTACACCTGTGGGCTAAATGGACCTCCCACATGTTTAATGATACTTTAATATGCATAAAACTATCGTGTGACTCAAACAAGTTACAGAATTTTAGATGAAATAACAACTTATTTATTAAAAGAATCTCATAAATTTCTATCGCCTCACGTTTAGGAAGGCGATTCACGTAATCATGAGTATTGAAGAGTAAACAGAGAAAGGGTTGTACTATGTAAGAAAGATCACTGTGCTGACCTGTTTATAATAGGTGCTTCGAGCCTCGAAGTCACGCCAATATAATCGTGACCCTACTTAGTTTCAGAAGTAAGCTTACGTTAGTAGACCCCGACATTTGTGATCTGTGCTATCCTCTTAAGGGAAAAAAACAACTCATTTTGAGACTCTGTCTACCTAAAGTTTTTGGGTGTAATTTTTATTTTTGTGTAAGCGTAGGTACTCCAAATTTCGAAATAATTAAGTATTTTCAAATTAGTTTATTTAGAACTAGCTCTTACACGCAGCTTCGCTCACGCAGTCTTTCATCCCTTGATTTACCCCTTTAGGGGTGGAATTTCGAAAATTCATTTCTTAGTGCTCACTTACGTTATATAAAGAAACTACATGCAAAATTTCAGGATTCTAGCTTCAGCGGTTTGAGCTGTGCGTTGATATCTGGGTATGTCAGTCAGTCAGTCAGTCACCTTACTCTTTTATATATATAGATGAGCGTCAAAACTTAACAGGACGATATAAACCTCAAATACAAGACAAAAGTCTTAAAAGTTTATTTAGATTCGCCAAAAAAAATATCAGATCGATACCTTTAGATTGTCCCAAGGGTAACCCATTCCTTAAGACCATAATAATTAGACATATAAATAGCGTTCAATTGGGCCCGATAAATTCGGCTGCCGGAGAATAATCACCGCCTGAGCCGATAATGGGAAGGTCATTAAAACAAATACCCTTGTTTATTACGACTATTATTGTAAGGAACAGGATAAAATCTTGGTTATTTGTAACAGATTATGAATTGTATTATTTGTTCTGTTTGTAATTCTGATTGAGTATGAAGAACTGTGGTTTGAGAGAGTACGTATGTTCAATACCTCAAATTGATTCAAATACATGAGAAAAAAGAAACTATAGAGAGTTAGCACCAAGAAAAATGATAGGTAGTTTATCTAGTAGAAGGAAACTGAATACCTGCCACAAAATCCATACTAATATTAGAAAATCTAAAGTAACTCTGTCTGTCTGTCGATTTCAATGTTTGACATGGAGATACTTTCATTCTTGGTTAAGGATATAGTTACGGCAGGGGGGACTCTAGAAGCCGCCGATGCGTTCCTGGAGCTCCTCTCGACTGCCGAGGTAGGCCGCTGCGGGGTTTAGTGGTAGGCCGGTCTTCCGGGAGTCCCACACACGCCCTTCGTCTCCCCAAAAAGGGTATGGTGTGAAAAGCATTAACCGCGTAAAAAAAACGATATAGGCTACTCTTTATTGCGATAACCGACAAACACGCGGGCGGAGCCGAGGACAAAAGCTACTGATATTGTAAGGCCATAGTGAAGGCCGATGTTTGAGGCACGGAGTGTGAATTGTTTATTTCTTGCTTTTAGTCTCCAGCTTGGTTTAGAAGGTAAATCTATTCATTACAACTTCTGCAACTAACTTCTGATTAAATTTCTTGACAATTCCTTAATAGTTTACATTTCTTCAAGACTCAGTGATTGTCTTGCTTGGTGTATTTGATGTTTACGTGACACCTGAAATGTGTCGAAAAGTCGCACAAAAAACAATAAACGAAGTTAGGTTGGTGATGAATTATTATCATTGGCGGTATATTTCTTACAATCAATTGTAATGATAGTGTCTTTAATACTATAATATTATTAAACTAGAGCGTCGCCTCCTAGAACTTCGTCTGGTCCTCTCTCAAAAGGAATACATTTTGTGCGGTTTTGCGAATATTTAGACTGCCTCGGTGGCGTAGTGGTAGCGTATGCGACTGCTGTGCTTGAGGTCTCGGGTTCGATTGTCGGATTGTTGTATGATGATGATTTTTATAATCTGCAAATATTTGCTTCGGAGTTTGGGTGTTTTCTATGTATAATATGTACGTATTTAAAAAAAGTGTATGTCTATTTATATCAGTTGTCTAGTACCCATAACACAAGCTCTGCTTAGCTTGGGACTAGATGGCGTTGTGTGCTAGATGTCCGAAATATTTGTTTATTTATTTATTATATTTAATTTTTATTGATTATCGGATTTTATAAGTCATGGCGTGCTGTTATATTGCTTATAACTTTCCTCGATAATTGACCCATCCAACACTGAAATATGTTGTCAAATCGAACTCGTAGTTTTTGAGATTAACGCGTTTAACCAAACAAACTCTTTAGTTTATAATATTAAATACAGATTAATTAAATCTTGGCGTACTTGCTCTACAACTAAGCTCCCTTTTTTTATGGAATAGGCGGGCAAACGAGCAGACGTATCGCCTGATGGTAAGCAATTACCGCTGCCCATGGACCTGCAACACCAGAAGCGTCACAAGTGCGTTGCCGGCCTTTTGGGGATGGGGGGGAGGTATGGGTAGGGGATTGTGGTATGGGCCTCCGGTATCCTCACTCACTCGGTGAAACACAGCGCAAGCACTATTTCACACCGGTTTTCTGTGAGGCCGTGGTATCACTCCGGTCGAGCCGGCCCATACATGCCGAAGCGTGGCTCTCCCACGATCCCTGTAAAGAACGTAAATAAAAATTTAAATAAAAACACTGTTACATACTTTTTGTATCCTATATGTATTACCAGTTAATATTTCGACACAGTTTATTACAAATACTTCAAAATTGTTCAATGTATCAAGAGTAACCCCCTCCGTACATATCCGACACGGAAAATCAGAACTTCAGAATTCCATCACCATAGCACCTCAATACGGACAAATTTATACCTACCAACAAAAATGATCAAATATGCACCCTAAGCCACCCTATCTATTTCTCTCACACCAAGTTTTAATACTTGACATTTCTAAATCTCGATAATTTCTCTTCAAAGCAGACGATTGCTGTATCACTTCGAGAAAAGTCTAGTTTTCTTTCATTAATGCATCAATGTATACTAAACTATTTGGTTTGGTCGTGGGTAGAGATTATAGTTGGTAGATAAAATGACGTGACATGATGCTATCGATAATGTGTGCTTTCAACCGCAAGCAATAGTAGGGTGACAGAGAAAGTTCATTGAAAAGCGTCAGGATAGCGTATTATGAGAAACTGTATTGTTTAGAACGTCTGGACGCTGTTTTTTTTTTTTTTTTTTTTTTTTTATTTATTGATCAAAACATATCTACAGATATACAAAAAACAGAATCTCCCGCTTAAACCACGGGGGTTTTTAGGCGAGAGGGAGTTGGTCCATTAGTAAACAATAAGTAACTTAGCAATATCAGATTTAAACAGTTTAGCAAAATATACACAAAACACAAACACAAATAAGGTTAGGGACGGCAAGCGCATATACAAAGACTAATAGACAACATAATAAGACCCACACACGTGTGTATGCTAAGCTATGCTGTCCATTAGGAATTTCTTCGTTATTTCTTTATAATTATCCTTTGTTATATATTTTTGTACTATATGCTCTGGTATAGTATTTAATATATCAGGCAATATGTACCGGCATATTCTGGTGCCATATAAATTATTAAATTTTGGCAAGGTATATTTTTTTTTTTTTTTTTTTTAGATTTGGTAGTTGTCTCAAGTTACAATTACGTGTTCGTACACAGAGCTGATCTATATTCGCAATTTCTTCCTTCATAATAGCCATTTTAATTTTACATTGTATTGGTAATACATTACAGTGTTGGAATAATTGCTTATAATTATCTTGAAATCTAAATTTTAATTTTGGTGGCACAATAGCTTTTAACATTCTTAATTGTAAATTGTATATCTTTTCGACATAACTTTTGTAAGTTCGGCCGTAACTACACAATCCGTAACTGATGACTGAGTCTGCCAGTGCCAGATATAAGAGGCGTAAAGTTTCATATGGCATTTTGTACCTTAGTATATACAGTTTACTCAGTATAGCTCGCAATTTTTTACAGACGTGGTCTATATGTGCACCCCAGTTAAATCGATTGTCTATTATAAGTCCTACATACATGTGCTCCTGTACTGTTTCTAATGTAATACACGTACTGTCCTGCCTACACATAAAGTTGTTATGCAGACATTCATGATCGTGTGCTAGAATATTTGGCGTGTGGCAGCTGTTTTTATGTGAGGATTGAATACACATAAGTTTTGTTTTTTGAGCGTTTATCACTAAGCCAACGTCGTGCGCCCATTGACACATTCTATTAAAATTATCCTGCAGTTTTAGCTCAGCGGTTTTAATGTCTTTGTCAGCCACCAGAAGACAAGTGTCATCAGCAAACTGATATACGGAGCCATGTTCAAACAAGTTGCACATTTGATTTACGTAAATTATGTATTCATTTGGACCAATTATTGAGCCTTGTGCAGTACCTTTATCTGTGATCATTTTATTGCTATACTTATCTCCCACTTTAACTCTCGTGTATCGATTTTGATGGTAATTTTTAAAAAGTTGTAACAGTGGCCCACGTATACCAGCCCGCTCCAACCCTTCATACAATACCTCATATTGGAGCATATCAAATGCCTTGCTGAAATCAACAAAGATAACGAGCACATGACGTTTATCATTCAGGTGCTCGTTAACTTCATTGGTGAATTGACACAATAATTGAGAGGTACTTCTCCCTTTTTGAAAACCATATTGTTTAGTGTGAATAATTTGTTGCGAGCGTAAGAAATGGCTAAGTTGGTCCCCTAAAAACCTCTCAATTATCTTGTCAACGCAGGACAGTATAGTGATAGGGCGGTAGTTATTACAGTTGTCATGATTACCTTTCTTAAAGATAGGGCGCACTAGTCCCAGTTTTAAATCGTCTGGGTAACACGATGTGTCGATGCATCTATTGATCAAATGTGTAATTACGGGTGTTATTTCTTTATTCAATTTTTTTATGTCGGTTGCTCTAATTCCATCTAATCCCGGACTTTTGTTATTTTTCAGTCCATTGATAATTTTAAATGTTGCTTCATTATTTATCTTTGGCAATCTCATCGACACATCCAACTCTTTTTTGATGTTAGCTATTGGCGCCGTTAATATTTTTTTATTACATGAATTGGAAAGCATATCTATATTTTTTTTAAACTCCACAGCAAACATACTTGCTGCATCATGATCGGACAAAGAAAAATACTTTTGAATCGTTTCATCGACTGAGACAACTATCTTTCCACATAATTCGTTTATAAATTGCCACAATTTTCTAGAATGATTAAAATTACTTACAATTTCTTTCTTGTAGAATTTATTTTTAGTGTAGTTAATAAATTTATTGGTCTTGTTTCTATACCTATTATAAATTATTTTATTTTCTATTGTTGGTACTTTTTTCCACAGTTTTAATAGTTCAGTTCGTTTTTTACACATTTCTATAACTCTTTTGTTTACCCAATTGCATGTGTTCGATTTATACTTATTCAACCTAATTTTACTGTGCTTACATCTATCATACGCGTCTGTGAAGATCGAGTGCATTTTTTTATAAACATCATTAGGAGCACAACACAGAGGTGCATTCCAATCCGCGCGGCGCAGCTCTGTCACCAGTCTATCACTATCGTAGGTAAGTATACAGCGTTTGTTTACATCGTGCCTAGTCGGCCGCTCATTCACTAATGTGCACGCCGTTATGTAGTGATCTGCTGGCGACTCGTTTACTACCGCTGAATAGATTGTCGCTGTTATAGACGAGGTGCTTCGCACAAAGATGTGATCTATGCATGACTTTGTTATTATGTTACTTTTTTTTTCAACCCGTGTATATTGATTAATGCAGCTTATTAAGCCCAGTTCACTTAACGTGTTCATGTAATCGATTTTTGTCTTACAGTTTTTCAGGATGTCGATATTCATGTCACCAATGAACACAATATTACACTTCTCGGCTATGTTTTTAATTAGATATGCAGTTTCCTTCGTAAAACTCGTGATTGAGAGGTCAGGTGGTCTATACACGCCAACAATGGATATTTTTTCATTGTTTACTTCTAGTAGACCCATAATAATTTCACTGAAATACGATTTAATGGGCGTTCTTGTGAACTTTAACCTTTTGTGAACGTAAAGAACAACACCTCCACCTTTTCTATGTGCTCTCAAGTTGGTGTACATATTATAATTACTGAGCTCAAATAAACTCGAACAGTGTTCTCCTATGTTCACTTCTGTTAAAACAACAATATCAACTAGTCGAGGACTCGAAGCTATCAGTAATTCAATTTGTGCAAAGTTCAGTATTAGCGATCTAATGTTGACATGTAACGTTGTTATTGTCTGCTTTTGGTTTGGTAAACAATTTATGTAATCATTCCAGTTATCAAAATTTCTTTCATCAATATTATTGGATGTGTGATTCCGCATTGAGAATTAGAGTACGGTAGTATGCAATAATAAACAAGGACAAGAAGCAACAGAGAAGAGTAAAAGAGAAGAATACGGACTTACAGCTTATTGTTACTTATCTCTTGAGCCCATCTTTTAATATCGTCTTCTGTTCGGATAACACGTATTTGGTCAGCTTCATTTCTTCGCACTAAGACATTTCCGTGTTTGCACCACACGAACTTCGCCAGATTCGTCATCTTTAGTTCTGACTTTGCACGCCACAGCAGATGAGCAGTGGCAGGGGAAAGTGCTTCTCTCAGAAATATTCTTGAACTACCCTCTCTTCCAATATCTCGTTCTAATATAGTTTTTGGTTTTGCTGCTTCCAGCCACACATCTCTCTGATCCTCCTTCAAGGTCATGACCAGTATCCCTTCATTCCTTCTTTGTCCGTCGGTAGATTTACTTTGTTTTCTATGTATTCTAATAACATCTTCCGCTTCAGTTTCAAGTTTGTCGCTAATTTTGCGTACTATTTCCATAAAGTTTTCATTTTCCTGCTTGGTAATTCCACACACTTCCAATTGATTGTTCATGTTTTTTTGTTCCAATATATTTATTTTCTGCTCCATGAATTCTGTTTTGTTCTTTATGTGGGTATATTTATTATTTAGGTCTTTGTATTGTCTATCCATGTTTTTAATTTTTTCCTCATAATTATTGATTGCCTCCTGAAATTCATCGAATTTGTCAGAGAAAAACTGTAGACTTCTTTTCATCTCATCCTGTATTGTTTCTCTTATTTGACGTCGTATTTCCTGCATCATGCTTCCCTGAGTTGCCAACCCTGTTGTTTCTGTATCGGTATTTTCTTCGTCGTCCTCGGGAAGAATAGCTGAGATGCGTCTTTGTTTCGATTGACTGGAACAGGGCTTGCATTTCCAGTCTACCGAGTCAACAGCAGTAAGGGTGCTTAGCTGCTCAGCAGTTAATGAAGCACAGCTTGCATGCCACCATTTGCTGCACTTGCCACACTGCAGACCGGCAGATTTCTTAGTGATTAGTTTACTGCACTTAATACACTTCACCATTTCAGAAAAAGATTGGTATTTACGTATAAATTATTTATTAAATTTATTTGTAGGTATTCACTGTTACTTTAAGAAAATCACGTACAGCGCGACCTATATGCGCAAGCGTTCGATACCCTATGCTTTGATGAAAGGGGTTGCTTAATAGCTAGAGTGATTGGACTCTTTGAATTTCTTTGTTACTTTTCTATCTTCTAGATCAATTTCATTGCACAAAGTTTACGCTTATGCAAATGGAATTATTAAGTAACTGAATTGGCCATAGTCTTAGCCACAACATGTTAGTGCAAGAATTAAAGTTGTTCTGCGAACGTAGTCCTTCTGAGTTTATCGATAAGTGGATTTCGTAAATTTGTAGCTATGTGGGCACTACATCAGACTGCACAGTACGGGGCGTAATGTAGTTAAGTATATCTGAAATCGGAAAATGACTTTTGCAAATCCTGTTGAATCATTGACTGTTACGGTTTGTTGACCAGATTTAGGGTACAAGTTTACTGAAAACGGTGACAAAATTAAGATCGAAGGTATTATTAATTCTGTAAAAGTCAAGATTAGAAGTTGTTAAAGGTGTGAGGAAAAGGGTCTTAAAATGTTGGTTAATAATGAATTTCCTTACAAAAATGATGATCAGAAATCTATACTTATAATAAAAATGTAACAGGTCCAATTCTGTACATTAAAGATATTTTGAATTTTATTTTTTTAGGGGTCTCTATAATCGATACTGAAGCCAAAACTGTAGTTTTTTTTTTCATTTTTGTCTGTCTGTCTGTATCTTGGCCGAAACTACTGAATGAATTCAAATGAAACTTGGGATACTTTTTATCCCGAAATTCAGCACGGTTTCTTGGAGAGAGGGGATGAAAGTCAAAATATGTACTTAGTCGTAATTCAATAACACTTAGTCTGACTTCTTTCATTCTTTTTTGCTAGAAAGAAAAAAATAGAAGATAACGGGAAGTCTTTTTTTTGTCCGCGACTGTACACTGTCTGTGGGAAGCTGAGACAGATATGTAAATATGGCGGTACGAAGTTCGCCGGGTCAGCTAGTAACACATAACATTAAGAGTGTCACTGTCGCCATTCCTTTGGGTTGTGTAAAACCCAACTAAGGGGGCAAATTATGCAAGACAAAGAGGAGGAAAACTTGGTACAAACTTTATACTGTCTGGCCAGCATTGTCCAATAGACCAACATTTATTTTCTAAGGAGAGGCGTTTGCCAGTAGACTATTAAAGGTTGTTCAATATAAGTTCACTGTACCATAGTACATACCGTATCGCTTATCGATTCGGATTGAGTATTTGATAAAATTTTAACAAAATAAAAAAAGACTTCAAGATTCGACTCCATTTCTCTTAGATGCCATCATCAGATCTTAGTGTCCTTATCGTGGTACCACCGTTGGGATATCCCCTTTCCATTAAAAAAAGAATAATTAAAATCGGTTCATAAACGACGAAGTTATCCCCGAACACGGTTAAAAATACACATCACTCCAATTTTTGTTATCTTTAAAACAACAATAAAATAACATTTTTGTTACCTACGGTGTCTGAGAAACTCCCGTAACATTTTGGTGCGACTAGCGCATTTGCGTCATAAACTCTGCTTAAAACTCGAAACCGTAGTGTAGGCACCGCAGCGCGGACTAAACCATTTATGTCACGGTAAGGAGGAATTAAGTTAATCTTAAATATTCCCGGGTCCCCGCACATATATGAACTTTATGCATGTGAAAGAACAAAATTATACATTTTGCTGATGTTTTATTATAAGGAAGTGAAGACTACATGGTATAAGAAAAGCAGGGATCAGTTAGATTTGTCTTTTTGTAATCATTTCATCAACAGCCTTTAAATAGTCCACCGCTGGACATGGCCTCTCTTAAGCAAGGTGTGTTTGGCCTACCATACCACGCTGACAAGACGGGTCTGTGCTGACAAGACGGGTCTGTGCTTACAAGACGGGTCTGTATTAGGTTTACTATAATTTTCCTATTCTTTTTAGTGTTGTAATGCCGGCTCTTACGGGATCCACGACAGGAACAGATATAGTGTATTTATTATTTATACTTATACGCCACCGCAAATCAAGTCTTATTATGCACTGCTATAAAATAAAAAGAATACTAATTCATTGTTTTTCTTTTGCGTTTTAAACTGCAATCAGTCGTCAAACTATAATCAGATCTGTTCAGTCTTAGGAGATGTTAAAAAGCAGCAGGATATTGCCTTACTCACCACTCAGAGTACGTGGTTTCTTTTAAGGCTCTTATCTAACCACATTGGCGCCTTGCCTCTTAACCAGCTTGCCTCAAATACATACTCGAAAAATGGTACCAGCTCTCGGACCACTACGTGATATTGTTATTGCTTCATGCCAAATTTTATGATGCTACGTCAACGGAAAGTATCATTTAGGTTTTGATTCCCTTGCGAGTGTCAAAATATGCGGCAACAGATTATCAAAGGCCGTATCGATCGCGTTGACTTGGAATTTTGATTTTTTCTAACTGCAAGGGGCCACAGATCTGAGTATAGTATATGAACGTAGTGATTTATATACTCTTTGATACCAAATGATATTAATTTCGACTAGATTCCTCCGTGCGCTCCTGAGTAAAAGGGCTTTAACAGATGGACAGGAGTACGGAACCTTAAAAACAACGCATAACTGCTAACAGGATTTTCGCCCTGAAGGTTTAGTACGAACCTAATTATGTTGGTAGTTAGTAGATCATACATCTCGGGATTTTAGGTGTAACGAACTAGCTGAATTTATAACATAGTCATAGATAATGCCACACACATAATAAACATACTCAGTTTCAAAAATGTAGGCCGTTGTCCATTTCCCAACTGTAAGTTTGTAGTGTACAAAGTAACAAAAGAAAATAGTACTTCATACAGATGCATGAAGTAAATAAATTAGTACAATCATTATTATTTTAATGTTTCAGTCGATACAATAAAATAACTTTTTACAGTTTTATATTTTCGGTATGTCTTGTGTGGACTATTTCGTATTTTTTTACATAGCTCCCGCATTAGGAATGTATATACTGTGTCGCTGGGGATTTTTACAAACACCCATAAAACAGACACAAATAACATTCAGACTTAGAACATTATAACAACAATTTGTGAAACACACAAAGTGTTTTCCCATGTGGGATTTGATCCTACAACTCTTGACGCAGTAGAAAGCTGCGTGGTGACAACTTATACCGCTATGTCAACCGTGCAGTTTGATGGCAATCCTCATTTATTGATTGTTTCCTTTTTTTTACGCGGGGAATGCTTTTCGCACCATACCCTATGTGGGGGAGACGAAGGGCGTGTGTGGGACTCCCCGAAGACTGTTGTACCCACTAAACCCCGCGGCGGCCTTCCTCGGCAGTCGGGAGGAGCTCCAGGACGCATTTTCCTAAAAAATATAACACTAAAAATAACGGATGATACCAGATCGTCACTTATTTTTTTCTTTTTTTTACACACAACGCCATCTAGTCCCAAGCTAAGCAAACCTTGTGTTATGGGTACTAGACAACTGATACAAAGACATATATAGTTTTTTTTTTGTAAATACATACATATTTTACATATGAAATACCCAAACTCCAAAACAAATATTTGTAGATCATACAAACATTTGGTGCGACCCGGGAATCGACACCTCATGATCAACAGTCGCACACGCCAGCCGCGAGACCAACGAGGCAGTCTATTTTTCCAAAATCATAAAATAAAAAATACTTTAGTCGTAAGACTGCTTCAGCGGTCCAGCGGTTAGCGTATGAGTCTGCCAATCAAGAGATCTCGGGTTCGATTCTCAGGTCTAAATAAAAGTGTCAATCGTTATTAGTACCCTCAAACATGTTGACAACTTGAATTCAGTTCACCCTCAGGGTTACAGAGGTCCGATGCTAGTCACTCCGTGGAAAAATTGATATTCGGGTAAAATTAATTGAACTAGTATCCGACCCTAAAATTGTTTTCAGAATAATAAAGGTTAGTATAGATAGGAAGTCGTAAAAATAATACAAAAAATTTGAACTGAACTAATAATAGTCCGGGATCCCCGGTACAAATTTTGCAAGTTATTACTATCAAGCGAATTTTTCGTTAGTGCCTTCGTTTGATAAGGGGCCCACCTTTCATCTTACAAAAATGTTCGATTATGGTAGCTAACAGGGGTAGCAGGGACAAAAAACTTTTGAGCGTAGGACCGGGATAATATACCACGCAATTTGAAGGACAGTGTGGAAAATTTTGTAAGGTGAAAGGTGGGTCATAATGAAGCCACTCATGAAAAATCTGCTTGAAAATAATAACTTGTAAAATTTGTTCCTGGGGTCCCAGACTATAATATTAAAAATGCTAACAATAGTAAAAATTCAGTTGAATAGGCCTTTATTAAATTAAAGCAAAACATCTAATCTCATATGTTGTGATATCGCGTGATCATACATTTATGATATTATAAAATTATTTAATCATTTATTTCTGAAGTAGGAAAGGCCGCAGTATAGCCACATTCGGCCATTTGGTAAATGATTTAAATAAACTACATGGGTACTAACTAATACATACAACGTTAGGTATAGCCCTCAACTCGGCCTAACTCATATTTAATTAAGATTTATAACATTAAAACATATGGAATTATTATACTGTCTGAATATATGGGCGGTCGGGTCCGGGCTGTGGTTTCTGTGACCCAGCAGATGTTTCTACCGTTTACTTGTCGCTTGCCAGATTGGATACCTAATTATTTAAATGTGCCACTTTATACCCAGCTTTTTGCACTTATTTTTTAATATTATACGTCCATGATTCACAATCGGCTTTAATACCCAACGCATACTTTACCAGTCTACCGTTGAATATTGTACATGGGATAAATTATATTTATTTTTGTAAGTAAAACTTTTACAGATATTTTTACATGACATACTTTACAGCTAGAAGCAAGCATTTCCTAAGATTTACTCTAGAAAAAAATGCCGAAACGAACCATCGTCCTTTCTTCGTCTTGGTTGACAGTGTAGGGTCTAGGTTGTCATTTAGAAGAAAGTTGTGAGTAGACCTTACAGACGACATTATATGCCCAGCCATCGTGTTATCTAACCTGTATTATTCAATATCACCGACCCGAAGCACGATACTAGGACATTTGGATAGGCTGTGGAAACAGTTAAAATCACTAGATAGGCAGTTTAACCCTGTAAATAACAATCTACTTTGCATGGCTACTTGTGTTTTGATATAATCTGGGATTCTGTTTGTTTAAGGTGAAGTTCTTGGAATTTTTCTGGACATTTGTTTCGCAGAATGAACATATAACTGGCTTGTCAAAATTCATGGTTCTACGTCTACATATTCTTTAATTGCTTTTAGTACCTTGCGTTTTGTGTACCCTTTGCACGTATTCTGATATCGGTATAAAACTGTTGAATTTAGATACTCTTACCTAAGATACACACAGGTTTCGTTCAGACCTGCCGCATCATGAAATATGTCAGTGTAGGTATTAAGTCGTTTATGTGTGCCCTGTACAATAACTTTTTAAAATTAAATTATTATACACTAGCTTTTACACGGGGCTTCGCTCACGCAGACTTCCATCCTCTGAGTTACCCCCTTAGTGGTAGAATTTAAAAAAAACCTTTCTTAGTTCCCACTTTCGTTATATAAAGAAGCTACATGCAAAATTTCAGGATTCTAGCTTCAGCGGTTTGGGCTGTGCGTTGATCTGTGGGTATGTCAGTCAGTCAGTCTCTTTTATATATATAGATAGATTATGTTAGATGTCTGCATATAATCCAAAAAAGAAATATTCGCACAACACAAAATTATCTATGTCCTATTATATTATCAATTGATCTCAAAATTTATTTATAATCAAAGTTATCGTAATTGGTACAACGTTTTATGCATGTTAAAGTACCAGTATCTGACTTTTTATGAGTAAAAATGTATTTTTGTTACCAAAAACTATTCCAATCTATATATAAACACACAAGTATAACTGTTCTGTAATTTAGAATTTGCATAAATCAAGTATGAAGTACCATAAATCCATAACCTAATTTCCTCTTAGTGAAAATCTCTACAAAAAATCTACGCCAGTTTTAGATGCTGACCTAAGATATGAAACAAACAAAAAAATATTGGATTGAAACATTCCCACCACTTCAAGGAAAACAGAGCCAGCAAGTAAACGCCTAAAACGATTTCCATCCGCGTTAGATTTATAGCAAATTGCTTCTTTCTACCTCCAGGCGTTGCTTTATTTCGAATGAAGGGGGGAATTTCGTATAATATCTACGCGGACGCCTTATTGGACGTCTGTTCCTTCATTTTATGGTAGCTTCGATATTACTAAGATAATAGGGGTTATAGTATATTCTGTAACGGTTATGCAAATGTGAGTCTGTTCAGTGTTGTTTTTTTCATTAACTTTATTGGTTTTGTCTTTGATGTCTGCTTTGTTTCATATTGTTGAGTACTTATTAATGTTTTACTTTTTAAATCAAGTATTTTTTTTGTTTATGTTTGGCCCGCCAAAATGACTCTACTTTGCCTGATGGGAAGCATAAGCAAAATCCAAGAGTGGTGGTCCCCAAACTCATTGCGAATGCAGACAATGCAGCATGGCGACCCACACTATTGCAGCCTAGTGATGCTTCTGCATCTTTTAATAAAAATAAATAAGAATAAAAATTGTCTAGTCAACAAGTTCCATACTTGTTGACTAGACAATTTTTATTCTTCTCTTTAATTTTTACTGTAATACTTATTAATATTTGTGTATAACTGACGGTTAAGATTTTTATGAAATTGCATAGGATAATAAATTGCCTTGTACCGTTACGAATATGAACTAAATACCAAATTGCGATTGCCAATTATTCATGATTTTATAAACAAATTCTACACGGAGGAAAGCTAGTCAATCTATAAAGTACCTATAATATTTATTATATAAACATATTAATTAAATTACGTATTTGAGGAAAATTCCATGAAAAATAATCCAAAACCTAAATATATATTGCTAATTATGCCTCTTAAAAAGGTTACACTGGCCTATTTATAAATCAGTGACCTTTTTGGACAAAATGTCCAACCAAATGTAACAAAGAGTCGAGATTCCACATTTTAAGGCTATAAACAGTGGTTGATGGACAACCCTAATCACTAGCCGCAGTACAAATTCGTTTTGTTAAAAATAAAACACTCTTATTCGCTAAACCAACAATCATTAATTTTTATTGCCAGCTTTTTCCTCGGATTTTCTAGTTATAACATTTTTTATGGCGAAGCAAAGATGAATAATAATAATAATAAACACAAACTACACAAATTAATTGCAGTACACAGGTGAACAATACAAATGCACATACACAGAGAAGAAGGTGGACAACTGACTATAACGAGTCAATAATTAAAAACTACTACAAAATCACACAATTAGGATTAAATAGGACAGCCTATCGTAAACCACTGTATCAAGCAGTCATTGCAGAACACCCTGATTTATCAGAAGTTAGCGAACAAAGAATATCCGATCAGCTCCGGGTAATTCTCAACAATAAATTGATAAGTGACCAAAGACAGCAGGAAATACGAAACGAGATAGCAACTACCCTTAATTTACAAAATACTAATCAGGAAGACTGTATCATACAAACACAATACATAATACCAACAACTGAATTACAACAAGAAATACATAGCCCACAGACAGATATACTCACCCATCCACTGTTAACTCAAAATTGTCGATTACAACTAAATTCCACAGTTTTAGAGCCTAATAAAATTGAAGAAATGTTCAAAACTGCAATACATAGGTTTTAATATAGTGACCCGACGACTCGACCATACATACCGAAACAGAAAATATCTACACAACTAATAAAAATAGTCAATTTCATTGACACCGAAATATTACCAAAACACATATCATTTGAACAAGATTTTTTACTGACTCAGACCATTATTTATTGCGCCGTTTACACGGCGGCTACTTGCAACGGATCTAAAATTAAAGAAAATATTTCAACTGATACCCAAAATTAAGTAAAAATACCGCCCTGCCAGAAGAGGTTGCAATACAAGATACAAAACTTAAGGAAAGATATTGGAAGGATGACAGAATATATCAGAGGAAACAGGAGTGAAAGAATTACAAGATTAGTTGAAAAAATTAAACATAATCACCAAATCCATTCACAACATGAAGAACCTAATTTCAGTAATGAGCATTTCCTTGATACCCTCAAACAAAAACTAAATGCAGCTACAAGTAGATTAAAAAGATATGTTAACTGTACACTCAGAAAAACACAAAATAGCCCATTTTCCAACAATGAAAAACAATTTTACAGACAACTAGCTTCAAACTCAACACAATACACAAACAGAAACACACAAGATTCAGTAACGGCACCGGTTGATGAATTGCATGACTTTTGGTCTAATATTTGGTCAAAACCTGTACTTCATAATTCACAAGCTGTATGGCTTCAGACGAACACCTCTTTAACAGACCCTATTATACCTATGGATTTTGAACAAATTCCTGTAGAAGTACTTATAAACGTACTGAAAAAACTGCACAACTGGAAGGCACCCGGCACCGATCGTATTCACAACTACTGGTATAAGAAATTTACATCCATTCATCCGCTACTACACAAACACATTAACACTTTCATTCAGACACCAGACTTAATGCCACAATATATTACTGAAGGCCTCACCTACATGATACCAAAAGATGCAGACATCCAGAACCCATCTAAATATCGCCCTATTACATGCTTACAAACGATATACAAAATACTTACAGCGTGCATTGCAGAATTAATTCATCAACATGTTAGCGAAAACAAAATACTTGCGGAAGAACAGAAGGGATGCCGTAAAAGTAGCCAAGGTTGCAAAGAACAGCTAGTTATAGACTCAGTGGCAATGAAACTAGCAATTACGAAAAAGAAGAATATTAGCACCATGTACATAGACTACAAGAAAGCCTTTGATTCTGTTCCACACAGCTGGTTACTTCATATCTTGCAAATCTATAAAATTCACCCAAAAATAATAGACTTTTTGCAAAACTCGATGCAACACTGGACCACAAAATTAAATATCAAAGGACATTACAACACAGAAATAGCTAAAATCCCGATACGCAGAGGAATCTTTCAAGGTGATGCACTTAGCCCGCTATGGTTCTGCCTAGCTCTCAATCCCCTTTGATGTGTCCCCAACTCATATGTTGAATAAGTCCAGCCTAGGTTACACTATCACCACACCACGCAAACAAACAAACCTTACACATCTCATGTACATGGATGACATAAAATTATATGGAAACAGCACAGAGTCACTACACCGCCTAGCAGACATTACGCAATCATTTTCAAACGACATTCACATGGAATTTGGAATTGATAAGTGTAAAACCTTTACAGTAATAAATGGAGAAATTACTTCAAGCGTCTTTACGTTACAATCAGGCGAAACAATCGAACCTCTAGGACCTCACAATTCATACAAATATCTAGGATTCCAACAAAGCAGACAAATTAATCAGAAAGAAACAAAAGATACACTAAAACAGAAATTCAAACATAGGCTTAATATAATTTTCCGTTCGCAACTTAATTCCCGACACCTAGTTAAAGCGATTAATAGCTACGCAATCCCCGTTCTAATCTACTCCTTTGGTATAATAAACTGGCCTAAAACTGAACTCACCAACCTCCAACGCACCATAAACACAACCTTAACAGCACACAGAAAACACCATCCTAGATCCTGCGTACAACGCATGACTCTCCCACGGTCAGAAGGCGGACGAGGCATAATTGATGTCTCTAATCTACATAACAGACAAATCACATCACTCAGGCAGTATTTTCAGCAACGATCACAACACTCTACTCTACATGAAGTTATAACACTTGCAGACAGACGTCTCACTCCTCTAAACTTAGTAGACCAAAACCCACAATCCAATGAATGTGTTGTTCAATTAGAGGACAAAATTACCAAATGGCAGCAGAAATCTCTACATGGCAGACATCGCCAAGACCTGCAGTAACCTCGTGTCGACAAATTTTCATTAAACGAATGGCTACGGCGTGGTGACTTATTCCCAGAGACAGAAGCATTCATGATTGCAATTCAAGATCAAGTCATCGATACCCGAAACTACCAAAAGCACATAATACGCGCACAAAATCTCCCCACAGACTCTTGTAGACGCTGCCACGCCTGTTCTGAAACCATTCAACATGTAACCTCAGCTTGCAAATCTCTAGTTCAAACTGACTACAAACATCGAAATGATCAAGCAGCCGCTATAGTTCACCAACATCTTGCCCACAAACATCACTTTATAGATAAAAAGATACCCTATTATAAATATAAAACGGAAACAGTACTAGAAAACAACAATCTCAAAATATACTGGGACAGAACTATCATAACGGACAAGACCATTCATTTCAATAGACCAGACATCACACTTCACGACAAAGTAAACAAAACTATATATCTCATAGACATAGCAGTCCCGAACACCCATAATGTCCAATCTACAATAGCTGAAAAACTTACCAAGTATCAAGATCTGGCAATAGAACTAAAACGGCAGTGGCAAGCAGTAAATATCCATATAGTCCCAATAGTTATATCTTCAACCGGAATAATACCTAAAAGCCTTCAACGTAGTTTAGACATTTTAGAAATGCCACAACACTCATTACACTTGCTTCAAAAAGCAGTTTTATTAAACACCTGTAGACTTACCCGAAAATTCCTCACCACATCTTCAACTTCATCCACATACACCATCACTTAACCTGGTTACACTTGGCTACGGCCCGTGAAATCAGGAAAATTTTACCCCGTTCAGGGAGAATAATAAAACGAAACTATAATAATAATAAACTAGCAACACTTAAAGCAGATACGGAATTTTTCAAACATATTTTCCAAAATTTATTTTCTCGTATTAAACCATTCTGGAGTAACAAATTCAACCAAAAATAGTTTCTATATATATGCAAAATGCATTATTATCATCAAAGCAGAATTAAATTGAATAAAAAGGCGTTGTACGAGAAAACATCTGATATAGTAAGACATGACGTTTTGAACGTCATGTCACAACAATGATTTTAATGAACAAATTCCTAATAAATGCTAACAAAAGCTAGATCCAGAGCACGTTTACCATCTTCGGACTCGTCACTATGCTCCGCCTTGCCGGCTTCGGATGTAAGAACAGAAGTTCCAACTATAGCAGAGGCGTTGAGTTCTTCATCAAGTGACGAGTTTTTCTCTCCGCCGACGTCGCCAACACCTGTACGTCGGCAGGAGAGATGCCGGCCACCAGATAGCTTAGGACCCCGAGGACCACTGACCTCGAATAGGGCCCCCGCTGCCGGTGGTAATGTGCGCCGCATGAAGTGGACACATTCGATTAATGAGAATGTCATGCGGGCATATTTTCGGGCTACAGAGTTGGGAACAAACCTTACTGCGTACCGTGTTCGACTAGTCTCTCTGTTTCAGGAGCTTGAGCCAGCTGTCAACGTTTCGGCACAGCGACTGTCGGATCAAGTGCGAGTTATACAGCGTTGTCACCTGCTGGATGATGCCGTACTTGAGAGGATACGCTCTGACATACGGAATAGCTTGGCTGTCCCTTCTTCATCACATGTTGTGGATACGGTTACAAATACCACACCACCACAGTTACCACGAAGTGAACACATTGACGAACTAGTGGACAGTGAAATTATCTCCGTAAGTACCCAATGTAATGATACGATAAGGAGCGCTTTGGAGGATGCGATTCGGGAATACCGATATGTAGATTCTAATAACAGACCCCGGTTGCCTCGTTTGCCCATACATAAACGAAATTTAGCGCTGGTGAGTGCCTTGGATTCGTTATTACTGGATTATTTCAGTAATAGCGAAGATCTCAGTGATACACATTCCATTCTATACTGTGCGGCTATTGCAGTTTGCCGAGTAGCTGGTGTTAAATTTGTAGAGTATGAAACCACTACTCGAACAAAACATTCTGTGCCAGCTTGGCAGTGTAGAATTGAACGTCGTATTGCTGAGACCAGGACACTCATTGGTAAGCTAATTAGCTTCCGATCGGGTAATACGCGACCAAAAGTGATGCGCTTTGTGAAACAGGCATTCTTGGGGACTACTGTTAGTTCTCAACAGTACATGTCATGTGTCACAGAGCGCATAGACTTTCTAAAGCAAAAAGTTTATGCATGGGCAAATAGAATAAGGCGCTATAGAAAACGAATAGATCGGTATAGTCAGAATCGCACGTTCCAAAGAGATGAGAAGTGGGTCTACAGGAAGTGGGAGAAACCGAATCCGTGTATTGAGTAATGGGCAATTGCCAGATAAAAATGCCACAAATTCATTTTGGCGTAACATCTGGTCAATGCCTGTCGCTCATATAGAAGGTGATTGGTGTCGGGATGTCGAGCGCTCATGTGAGTCAATAATATCTATGGAACCAGTTAGCATCGATAAGGAGGATGTAAGTTGTGCGGTCCGTTCATTACCGAATTGGAAAGCACCTGGTCCAGACGGACTGCACAACTTTTGGCTTAAATGGTTCCGTAGCTCACATGCGTGTTTGGCATCTAAATTCCAGACAGCATTGGATTCGGGTTCATTACCACAATTTTTAACCACTGGCATAACCCACTTACTCTATAAATCTGGTAGTGCCATGGATCCCAAAAACTTTAGGCCCATTACTTGTTTACCAACTTTATATAAACTTCTAACATCTATTCTGAGACTCAAAATTACTACTCATATTAATAAAAATTCGATAATTTCCGTTTCTCAGAATGGATGTAGAAGTGAGACCCGTGGCACTAAAGAGCTCCTTATAATAGACATGACCATTAGCCAGCAGGTACGTCGTAATCGTAAAAGCCTGGCGACATGCTGGATAGATTACAAGAAGGCTTATGACTCCGTTCCTCATACATGGCTTTTAAGGGTGCTGGAGTTGTATAAAATTGATACAACTCTGTGCACTTTCTTGAAGTCGTGTATGGGGCAATGGAGAACAGTACTTCGCTATCCAGGATGTCGGCAGTCTACGATGAACGACGTACTTATAAAGATCGAGCGGGGCATCTTTCAAGGTGACAGTCTGAGTCCCTTGTGGTTTTGTCTAGCTTTGAACCCTCTCAGCACTCTATTAGAGGGTTCAGGGTTCACTAAATTACAATTAACAGCGTTACTAAAGGTCACTGAAAACTTTAGTAATTCTATCAAGATGGAATTTGGTGTAGACAAGTGTGCAGTCATGTATGTAAAGAAGGGAGTGATTGTGGAATCTGAAGGAGTAGAGCTTTCAGATTCCACAAAACTTCGATCTCTTTCTGCCACCGAAACCTACAAGTATCTAGGTTTTTCGCAGTCCTTGGGAATACCAGAATCTGACGTGAAACAAACGTTGCGGGAACGTTTCTTTGGCCGCCTGAAAAAAGTAATTAAAAGTATTTTATCAGGCGGTAACAGAGTGCGGGCCTACAATAGTTGGGCCATGCCGGTTCTGATGTATTCCTTTGGTATACTTAGATGGACTCAGACTGAATTAGATGCCCTTGACAGGAGAGTCCGTACATTGCTGACTGCATTCCGAATGCATCACCCACGTTCATCGGTTATGAGGTTGTATATCCCGCGAAAGTTTGGGGGTCGTGGTCTATTAAATATCAAGACCCTACACAATCGCGAGATATACAATCTTAGAGAATATTTTCTCCATACTAATGTGGGCGTACATCGCAATGTAGTTGCAATGGATACCGGACTGACTCCGCTCGCTTTGGCTAAAGAGAATTGGCGCAAACCTGTAGTACTTGGTACTGATGATCGCAAGGAGGTATGGAAGGGCAAAGAACTTCATGGTCGATTTTATCGGGCCCTAAATGGGCCTGATATAGATTTTAAAGCATCTACGTCCTGGCTACGGTATGGTGATCTCTTCGAAGAAACCGAAGGTTTTGTTTCTGCGATTATGGATGAAGTTATCATGACGAATAACTATCGGAAGTATATCCTGAAGGATGGTACGGTCGACATCTGTCGGGCATGTCACCGTCCTGGAGAATCTATTAGGCATATTATTTCTGGTTGTTCTCGGCTTGCTAACGGTGAATATTTACACAGGCACAACCAAGTAGCCAGGATCGTACATCAGCAACTTGCCCTGAAATACAAACTTGTGAGTTCAGAGGTGCCATATTACAGGTATGTGCCCGACCCAGTTCTCGAGAATGGTCGTGCTACATTATATTGGGATCGATCTGTTATCACAGACAGGACTATTGTTGCCAATAAGCCTGATATTGTGGTGATAGATCGATTAGAGCGCCGCGCAATGATTGTCGATATTGCCGTTCCTCATGACGAGAATCTCGTGAAAGTCGAAAAAGAAAAACAAATAAAATATTTGGATTTATCTCACGAGATTGTCGATATGTGGAATGTGGATTCGGTGATCATTGTTCCGATAGTCGTATCTGCTCACGGATTGATAGCCAAGAACCTCGACCAACATCTTAGGAGGCTCACGTTAGGGAGCTGGATCAAGGGTCTGATGCAGAAGGCACTCCTCCTTGACACGGCTCGAATTGTGAGGAGGTTCCTGTCTCTGCAGCCCTAACCACCGGTTTCTTGGTCCCTGTACCCGAAGTCGGTGGTCTACTATTTTTTATATTTTTAAATGTATTTGTTTTTATATGTATATTTAAAAATGTAAATAATATGTTATATAATAAGTTTAATAAAGAGAATAATAATAATGTCTTTATATGAATCTTATACAGAGATTTTGGAGTCTTTCAAGCTTATTTAGTTGGTCTTCAGTGAGATCTAAATAACTGGCATCAGCATAATCAAGGATGGGGAAAAGAAGGGATTGCGTGAGAGCAATCTTGGTAGAGGTAGGTAACAAGTTGCGTAGCCTGCGCAAAGACCCTGCAGCGGCAAACATTTTGCGACTCAGCTCCTGCAGCTGAGGACCCCAGGATAAGGTGTTGTCAATACAAATACCCAAGTTTTTGACCTTATCACTAAAGGGGATAGGTGCGTTACCTATTAGGTATGAAAGATATCATTTTCATTGTCATTTAGACTGCACGGGTGGTGTAGTGGCATAAGCGGTCGCCACGCGTCGTTGTCTACTGGGTGTTGAGTTGGTGAGTGTTGTGGGTTCAAACCCCACATGGGAAAACATTTTGTGTGATCCACAAATTGATATTCTGAGTCTGGGTATTCTTGTGTTCGTTTCATGTATATCTGTAAAGTCCCTCGCGATACAGAATGTATTACTAATGCGGGAGCTTTCTTTACAAAACAAAAAGTTTTAGTAAATTGTCATGGTGTTCAATTCTCTCGCCAATGTTGCGTTCATCTTGGGAAATTTGAGATGTCTTAGGGCCCATAAATAAGCATTCAATCGCTTTGCTAGTTCACTAGCGAGAGCATTAAACCACGGCTGTTTCACCGTGTTCTTATTCTAAACTAATGCATCAAGCACTTACTGGAGTTGCGTGATGTCCTTGATCTCGTCGGCCGTTGATAGGGTACCCCACTGCGGTTTGTCTTGCCGCGTTCACACATACATGACTCCTAAGGTGCTGTACAACCTCCAAGGCATTCGAATTACAATAAACTCGTATTAACTATCGCGGATCACGCCCTTTTGAACGTGACTACTAACACTCGTGAGTCCAAACCAGACCCATCATAACGGTGACCGACGAAACACCGAGTCGTTGGAAAATTAGCTAATTATCAATTCAATTAACTTAAACCGGCAGTCAATTGTGAAAACCGTGTTCGGCCGATCCAAGCGTCTCAAGTACTACTGTCAACGTCAAAACGTCAAACAAGAAAAATGACAATCAAAAATGTTGCCATTATAATGACGTTCAATTACTAACACATGGCATTAACGTGTTTATTTTATTTTATTTATTTTTATTCAGGACAACAAACAATTGCGCGATAATGTTTGTTTAGTAATTTATCTTGTACATTTATTTTGTTTTCATTGTTTTCTAGTGTGATTCCTTCAGTTATATAATGGCTTGCTAGGAAACTCCAGATTCGTTGGTGAGTGCGAGACTGGAGGCCTAATGGTGCAAACATCTCAATAGGCCGCCCTAGTGTGGGTCACCATGCTGCATTGTTGCGTTGTCTGCATAAGCAATAAGTATAGTGACAACGCTCTCGGATTCTGCTTATGCTTTCCATCAGGCAGAGTAGTTATTTGGCAAACCCATACATAAAAAACTTCGCTCTTTTTGGAACAGTTTTTAATATGGATTTTAATTATATAATATTGATAATTCTTTACAAAACGTACTTGAATTTCTTAAGTTACAATTTCTTATATTTAGACAAATCACCGAAATGTATGTACGCGCATAACTTGCAATCGGCTGCACCAAATTGGATAATATTTTTTTCATGTTTTCGCTATTGTTTGGAAAAGGTTTGTACCTATACATGCAAAATTAAAAGATAACGGGAAAAGTCTTTTTTTCCGCGACTGTACACTGCCTGTGGGAAGCTGCGACAGATATGTAAATATAGCGGTACGAAGTTCGCCGGGTCAGCTATTTATTATATAAGACCATTATTGTTAATTTAGATCAATAAAATACTGCGGAGAGGACGCTATGCTCAATGGTTCCGTGTACAAGAAATGGTTCCGTGTACAAGAAATAACTCAAAAAATGACTTGACTACAAAATTAGGTATCAACAGAACTTAATAAACATGAGATAGGGATTCAGAGAATACAATTTGGGGAAAAACATGTTAAGATGAGCACTTCATTTACCCGCGATTTTAGTATAAGGAGAGCCCGTGAAGGAAATTATTATAATAAAAGAAAGTTTACGAGATCTTCCTGAGAAATACTCCCCAATTTTGGTAATAAAATCAAGGTAGGTATTACGTAAATCAAGGTCCTCCGTGGTAATAAATAAGAAAGTGAGATTGACGTGTTGGACAAAGTTTAAATTGGAAGGTATCAGTCGGTGGATATTCGCAACTGTGCTGAGCAATGATGTTGTTACGATGCTGCAATAAAGCAATGCGGTGATTCTTACAAAAAAAATGCATATTTCTTTGTGCATATTTAGGTCTCGGGTTCGATTTCCGGGTCAGACCAAATGTTTGTATGATCTGCAAATATTTGTTTCGGAGTTTGGGTGTTTTCTATGTATAATATGTATGTATTTACAAAAAAAAAGTATTATATCAGGTATCTATTACCTATAACACAAGCTCTGCTTAGCTTGGGACTAGATGGCGTTGTGTGTTAGATGTCCGAAATATTTATTTATTTGATAATATTTTTTTGGTTTTCGCCAGTTGAGTAAGATTACCGAAGCTCTAACAAGGCAATGCACTAGTGTTCCTTTAGTTGCATGTATCTACGGGTGGCAATAGTCATTCGTTTACATTTTTGCCCTTTATTGGTGAAATTACTCTGAAAAGGCCTTGGTTTTGATGTCAGCGGGCGTGGTGACGCGGCGGCGGAGGCACGACAGCGGCGTGATAATGATGGCTCGCCATCACGCGCGCCGCTGCCTTCGAGGCCAGTTATAAATTTAGGCTAGTTCTATCAGCTCTATGTATTGGAACGCGCCGCTGCAACTGCCCGTGCCCATGCCACCCGCTCCCGCTCACTTCATGGCCTTTAAGCTGAATTGTAGTCGGTGATACTTTTTTCAAAGTTACTATTTTGACACTAGGTATTTGTTTATGCATTCTCTACTTTCATGTGTTGCGAAATGTGTTAAGTCCGGTGAAATGAGTATATGTAATCTTTGTATTAATTATTCAATCTTCCAAATGCTAATGAGTAAAAATAACAAACTTTTACGAACCCATTTATCATTGCTCTCTCAGTTGTAGTGTCTAATTGTTTCTGTGCTGTGATAATTGCCTACACAATGATTTGCATTTTGTTTATAATTCCTACCAGAGGTTATTTCTCAAAGTTTTGGAGCTATATATTAATTACTTGCGTAATTGTGAAATTTTAATTTACGAGTAGGTACTCCTTTATAAGGAAACCCAGCAGAGAGGGAGATTTATGATAAATTACTGCAACCAAAGAGACACAACTCGCTACCGCCTTTTGAGTTCCTATCTCTGTCAGGGGGCAATCTTCTAATGCTTTTCAAGACTGTTTACCTGGCACAAGCAATTTCTAGGACAAATACGATCTTCGAAAAGAGCGCGTGGGAGTGTATAATTAGATGCGTCAAAGGTAGGCAAAGCGCTTGTGACCTCTTGAGTTGCACGCGCTCATGAGCGTTGGTAGTTAATTTACATCAAGTGAACCGTGTAGTCGTTTGGCACTTGTACCACAAAATAAATAAACTCTGGTCGAACCACCCCATTTATACGGCTTTTAAATCATAATTAAGTACACACAGACAACAAGAAAAAGTTTAATAAACTATAACCTTACTACGGAAGAACTTTTGATAAAATTTATATAGCTTATGTCAACCGGGACATTACGAATCTATTGACACCTAATTCATCAAAATCATTTCCGTAGTTTTATCGCTACGATGGAACATACAAACATACATAAACTGACAAAACTTCATATTTCCAACTCATCCAGTTTTTCTTCTCATTAATTTCGTTGCGGGTTTCAAGACAGTTATATTTTGCTGGGCCTTCCTGAGTGTCATAACTCGGTGAGTTCTGTTGATCTTGGTGTACAGGAGTTACAGTGGGCGGGATTAAACCCATACAAAAAAAAAGACAAAACTATCACTCTTCGTTTTGGCTTCGCCGTAGTCGAGTAAGAAACACGGACAAGAATTCAGAACTGGCAAAGTTTCAAAAATATTTCCATTAAGTAAAGTATCTATAAGCGATCAACATCAAATAAGGTCAATGGGCTTAGTACCTACAGGAGTTTCCCTATAAATCCAGGGCAAACTATCGACACGCCTTGCTCCTTCAAACGTATTGCCACCACGACAGGTATTACTTAACAGAATTTATTACCTGCTTCGGAAACTAAATATTTGTGGTGCTACTTAACTGTTGGCTCGCCCCTGTTTTTATTTCTTTGCGGATACAGTTTACCGCACAGGTTGTAGTGATAAACCACTTAACACTTTTATGAAGTTGTTTTTTTTTCAAATTTTGCTTTACATATTTTTTTCTCTTACATTTATCATATTTTTATTGAATTGAATTGAGTTACGTTCGTAACGTAGCGGGTCGAAGTTAGTCTAAAAAATGTAGCCAAAGTTACTTCTTATATCATCAGCTATGCCATTGAAAGTCCTGTCAAAATTGATCCAGCCGTTCAGAGGTTAGCCGTAACAAACACAGACAAACACAGTTTCATATGGATTTAGTTAAAAGCTGTGAATTTAAAATTACAAACAGACACTTCATTTTTATTTATTTGTATACTGTATAGTTATATTGTGAACTAAAAACTCGTAATATACAATTTCGATATTCATCTTAACGATTGATTGACTGAATGCCAATGATTACAAATTAAATAATCGACTGTATAATTGTCATTACTAAATCAAAACACTATTATTCATTAAAAATTACAAGGCAGTTAGCGTTTTCGATAAAAGCTTAACTAAAGAAAATGTAATTAACTATTTCATGTTTCTGCATATATTTTGCTTTAACACGAACAAATTCAACATAAAACAACGGCTTAGTCGCTTTATGGCTGCGCTTAGCTGCGGTCCCATAACGAAAAGTTCCACTGTCAAAGTTATGCAAAATATGACCCGTCTGCCTAAATTAACCTCGCAAAATTTAACTTCAGTTTAGCAGATATTGTTTGAAACTAAATTTCCGATGTTCACCTAAAACTATTCGTAAACGAGCACCATTTATAAGTAACGTATGTAAAACAAGATTCAATGTAAAACTGCAAGGATTGTTCTTTTAAAGACGTAAAAGCTTTGAGTAAAGTAAAATGTTATCTAAGTAAAGATAGATAAATGTTAAGCAAAAGTTAAAGTAAAATATTAAATAGGATGCAAAAGAAATATTTTGCACCTTAGGTAGCCATACAATACAAGGTTTATTAAATAGGTATAATACATGATTATAACATTTGATAACTTAGTTTTTGACTGTTTTATCCATTATTACATACGATGGTTTAATAAGAATAAGAACTATAAAATGAAAATTTTCTTATAAAAACTTATTCTTAGCGAGTAAAAAGTTAATAACAGTATTTTTAATGTTACATATGTAATTTCTGAACTACTTTTAAGCAGGAAATATTTATAAGAAATATCATTTCTTGAATTTTTTTAAGTAATTGGTACACCCATCTGCAATACAATACACACATATATGTAACGCCATCTATTGATAAATACATGAACTACTGTATCTCTACGGAGGGATCATTTAATGATTATTGAATAATGCCACTTATGGTTACCTGTAACTGAGAAGTCACAAACACGTTGACAACCTTTAATTTCCTGCCCCCGACCCCAATGTCAAAAGAAGAAGAGGTTTAGGTTTTGCTAAGCTCACTCATATTATACAAGTTATGAAGTGGTACCAGGGCTTTACAGAAAATCAGAGTTAGACAATTCTGTTTTTAATAATTATTGAATATATATAACAAACATACATAAAGACAGACAGACGAATAGACAGACTGTTCAATCCTTTCACCAATGTAGAGTTCACCGTGTGAAGATTGTAATGTCTGCAGGGCCCATATGTACAGGCATTCAATCGCTAAGCTATTTCACTGGCAAAAGAATTCAACTCAGAGCGATTCACCTTGTTCTTATTCTAAGCGAATGTAATATCAAGCACTTACTTAAGATATGTGAATTCCTTGATAACGGCGTTCTGAGGGGCCCCTCTGGTGCGCCCTCTGCTTCTTCACACATTCACCACTCCTAGTGGTAGTACAGGCTCCAAAGTATTCTAATTTATAATACACCCGTTTTAACTGTCGCGGATCGCACCTAATTGACGCGACTACTAATCTCGCGTGTCCAAACCAGACCAATCATAACGGTAAACAACGAAAAAACCGAGTCTGATGGACAATCAGCTAAATTTCTATTAAACGGCACTCAAAAACACACTGGTCCACCGTTAACACAAAGCCTCTCGTAAGTTCTATATTTTAACTTCAAACAAAAAACATGACAATCAAAATGTTGCCATTATAATGACGTTCGATTTCTAACACAGACAGACAAAAAAATGATTTTTTGATGTATAAAGCTGTTAATTTTAAATACTTTAATTTTATTTACTTTTATAGATTATCTCTATTACTACTATACATTTCTTTAAGTTTGCATAAATTAAATTAGTCTTGAACGGTAAAAATGACTTCACGTGTACTATTTACCCGGGTGAGCAATAGGCAAAAATTATTATTTTCCTTGGTAGGTACACCTCAATTGTCTATGGGCAAACAAAGTTTTATTTGATATACCCAGGTGGACTATGGGAAAAAATAATTTCCCGTGGTACATCCGGGTGTACTACGGGGAAAAAATATTTCCCGTGGCTCACCCAGGTGGACTACTCTACTCAGGTTTCAGGGGCATGTTTACCTATAGTGTAGAGTGCTCAGTGCACATAGGCGCAGCATGACACGAAATGTTTGCCATCGAAACGCTAAGAAGAATAAGATATCACGTAAGTTACTATTTGACGTGTCGATATATACGAGCATCGGACAAAACCTACTTAAATTACTACTAAAAGTATGATTTAGATAATAATATTATACCATTTGGGTTTATCTCGAAATGAATAATCACAGTATTCAAAACATATAAACAGGTTTTCATTACTAAATGTTATTGTATATGTCAAAAACGAGCATGTGTCTGCGGTTTGAGGTAAGCTTTAATGTGAATTTTCAAATAATATTGTCGTTTACGTGAATCTCAATAGGACTCTATTCCCTCGGTTATTAGACATATTTTCTTTTGTCATAGAACTAGAATCTGTAATTTTGCGACTTACCAGTTATTATTTCTATTATCATAAAGTTTAAAATCATGTGAAATATACCTGAATGACCTTCCAATTGTAGTGACTATTACTACAAGTGATTTTATCTTTGTGCAGTAGCCTAGTTGTAACAATTTTGTATGTCTAAAATAAATACCGGTAACAAGTTTTTGAATGCTTTCATTTTCATAGCTCTCCCGACCCCGTCCGTTTGGTCTACGTAGACTTCCTGCTCTGACACCCACTCGGGCAGTGCTCCAGTGTCTGCTAGGCGGAGCCCTAGTCGCTTGCGCATAGTCCGCTTACCTAACATATTCCTTACCCAAACTATACTCTACTCTTTTTGTCCAGACACAGACGTTTAGATAGTTGGTATTAAGTTAAATTAATTTGACCTCATGAAAGTCAGTACTTTATTACAGTATAAATCATAGAATTTTATATTGTTAGTTGCGAAAACATAACCTTTAGCCATCTCAATGGATGATAAACTATATCCATCCATTTTTATGGCTTACTCTCAGCGCAGTGAGTCGTTATTATCGTAACAGCCATTAGCCATGACACGCTTTCGAGTGCTCCAATAGGAATAAGGTTATGGTTTTCAAACATGACAATATTTATTTCAAGTGGCAATTTCTTTAAACAGTACTTGTAGTTATTGTAACAGGTTTTGCAATTACATTTTACAACTCGATTTCAAAACAGTTTTTTTTTGTAAAGTGCTGACGGATCATGTGTAAGTCTAAAGGAAGAATTCCACTGAATGGCTCAATTTTCAAGCGATACTAAATCATGTACACATTATTTCAAGTCTATTTTACCAACTTTTGTCTTTATGGTTACCATCCCTGGATACCACATACTGGTGGTTATGGTGAACCGACAAAAAACCGCACGCCGTCTCAAGGTACTAGGAGCCGGGGAACCAGGTGTACCCTGGAACCCCGACGTACCTCGGGCCATCTATGACTTGCAGATGACCCCGAACGTTGAACACCTAACTTCCACTTTTTTGGACCTTCATCCAATTAGCCCTCGATCTTAACTTACAATAATAGCTCTATATACCTAGCTCGTCGGAGTAGTGGAGGAAAAAACTTATGCAAATGGTTTACAGTCAAAGGAAAGTACGCCATCATTGGATTTGGATTCGGAAAACTGTTTTCTTTCCATAAAATGTTTCTTAGCACACGCGATTATATCTCCTTCAAAGGCCAAATCATCTATTGTGTAATTAATCGTATTTTAGTAGACTTTATATTAACCACTTGAGTAATTAGGGCGTCAAAAAGCTATAAACAATCAAATAACGAAATAATGAAGAAACTTTCGCATTTATTGCTATAGAAATAGGATGCAAGACCTGTACCCCTACATGAATGATGATATAGAAAGGTCTGAATCCGTAGATAGTATACGTTGTTTTTAAACTAAGCCCAATATTGAAATCCAGGTTGTGTATAATATCTATGATTCTCTCTTATTATGTATATATAACCAATAAATATTTGTAACCAATAAATAATATAAAAATATTTGTGTCACCAGTATTTCATATTATATTTTCTTTAATATATATTTATACTGCTTTATTTTCCTTTTCCAATTTACTCTCTAATGCACCAGACACTGCACTATACGTCTGCCCAATAACTTTAATTATTTCCATTCCACGGTTGCCTGGAAGAGCCGTTTGGATGCCGTTGAGCAATAAGGCCGCTAGTTGTACTACCGACATACCTAGCTTTTAGTTATGTACTCAGTTATCTGGTGTGCAATAAAGCGATTTATTATTATTATTATATAATTATAGCCTAGAAGGCGAGTGATACGAAGACTGGCTGACTGCACAGTCGGACCAGTGGTTTAAGCGGTCGCTACGCCGTTCCCTACTGCGCCGAGTGTTGTAAGTTCAAACCCCACATGGAACAACAGTTTGTAGATCATACAAAATGTATGTTCAAACTGTGGTCCTGAGTCTGGGTGTTCTTTGCGTCCGTTTCTTGTATATTTGGAAAGTCCGCCGCGCCACAAGACATGTTCCTAATGCGGGATTTTTTTTTAAAAAAACAAAGCAACCAAGGATTGTGTTAGCCATTTTAGGGGCATTATCATCGTAATCATGATCATCTCAGTCGTATAACGTAGCCTGCCTTTATCCAACGGCATCCCACTACCTTCTCCAAGGCGACCTTAAAGTTGCGTAATAAAAGATAGAAAAAATATTTTTGGTTGCATTAAGAAATTAGACACCCGCACAAGTAGGTATTACCACAAAAGTTAAAATTGTAGCTTTTCTGAATTATTTTAAACTAATAATCCAATAAACTGTTAATGCTTGAAACGTATTAATTAAGAGTGAAGACTCTGACATGTGGACTGTAAGAGAAAATTTATAGTCTCTAAACGTTGATGCGTGGTGCGTATCATGCGTGTAATTCCTGTGTTAATTTATTACATTGTAAGAAATCTAACGTGCTAATAATCGTTAAAAAAATCGATGCAAATTAAACAATTATGGAGATATGTCGGTAATTTTATCTCACAATCGCAAATGTATTAGTTACGCATTATCGTTTTCAACGTTCTCGTAAAACTAATGAGAGGTATAATCAATTATTATTAAAACACGATGGATGATTAAGAACAATCGAGAATTCTTTTGTATACATTCAAATACATTGTGATGTACAGTAATCACTGGATTATTGTTTAAATGAGAAGGTTTTAAAGAATTTTGACTTTTTACGAAATTTATGCGAACGGAGGAGTATGAAATTTGGCACAGTTAAAATTTATGTCGAGAAGTAGAACAGAAAGCTAATAAAAAAAAAAAAAATAATTAATTATATTCGAATTTGGAACATTGGCCGACCATTATTATTATATAAATATATAACACCTACATTAAACACATAACCTTGCTTATAACACAATTATTCATTTTGGGTAGGAGTTGAATCGACGACCTCTGGCTTACTCAGAACCTCTAACCACAAGACCAATAGGCCCCTAAATCTTAATTAATAATTGTATCTTCTCTCTCAACTCTATGAACAACGGTATTTACCAATTTGTATTTACTTAGACAATTAACAGACAAATTCAATAAGTTTTCTTCTATTGCTAAAATCAATAAGTATGACAAAGAAGTTGTTAACAACTGTACTAAAACGTGTCTGATAAATGTATATATCTATCTTCAATTTTTTATTAATCAATCGTTCATTATATTTTGAGTTTTGTTCCTAAACACTTAGGACACTTATGTGATTGATTTTATTAGTGGTCGCCCAGTGGTCGAAATTCGAGCATATTTTGTTTTTGACGTGACAACGTCTAATAAATTGATAAACGCCGGCTGCATGCACGAAACGGGATGACTCATTTTCCAGTCAAGCTCATTTTCCCATTACATCCATTGTAATGTTACGTTTATTGTCGTATTTCGTACAAAATATGAAAGTAATGATGTCCTTATTTTATAATCTTATTTAAAACAAGTATACCTACTGTGTGTGTTCACACACAAAGGGTAAATTCAAGCTCTGATACGTTTTGCTCCAAGTTTTAATAGACCGCACAATTTCCGCAGCTTAGATAAGTCTATTATAAGACCACAATACAATAAGCTCTACACCTCGACAGTTACTGGTATTGCAGTTAGTTTCTACACTAACCTTTACTTCGATTGTCTGAACCAAGAGTGAATTTCTAAGAAATATAAGCTCCTCATGTAGGCATAGATAGGCTCACAATTTCCAAGAATCTTAAATAGTAAATTATGTGTTTAAATGTCTTATTTATAGCTTTCATAGACATTTAAAAAAAATCCTTGTGTTTACATGACTTAAATACAAGATTCATATCAAGTTTATAAAAATACGTATGCAATAGACGATATTCAAAGGAACTGAAGAAAATATGTTATGCGAGTTTGTCGTAGGCAAAGACAGACATTTTAGATAAGGTCTTTACAAGTCCGTAGGGACTTAATAGAATAAGTCCGTCGCAAGCTCGAGCTATTAGCAGATAGAATCTGCTCTTCCTGTGTCCTTTCCACGACTCCAGCTTCGTAAATGCCTCCCACTTGAAATCAGGATGTCCACTAACCATTACACATTTAACAATTACAAATTTTAACAAAAAAAAACCGACTTCAATCTGGACCAAATTTAAATGGGACCATTCGGGAAGCACCGGTGAACCGATTTTGTTAATCCTTTTTTTATTTGAAAGCTGGTTCAAATAAAAAAAGGATTAACAAAATCGGTTCACCCAGTCCAAAGTTATGAGGTAACAAACATTAAAAAAAAAATACAGTCGAATTGAGAACCTCCTCCTTTTTGAAATCGGTTGAAAAGAACGTGCATAATTACCTTTTTCATACCTAATATATACCTATGTCCTATCTGTACACAGAATAAAAAAATTAATGTTTTTCAAAATTATTTGTTCGTTTACTGCAAGTTTAACCTATTTTTTTAACATAAAAACATCTAACAAAACCAACATTTTTTCAAATGTGTTCATTTAATCACGACCGCCACTGTTTGCCTCCACGCGTCGGCATTAACACTTGAAATGCAAATAGCGCCATTTTAATGTGCACACAAGCAATTCGCTTGAATTAATTCTGTCTAATTGTGTATTATCGTACAACTGTAGGATTTTAACCCTACTTAGGTAAAACTGTGCACAATAATTTTGTTCTTATCTTGGATATAGTGATATTATAGGAGTTATACGAGTATACGTTACATTTTGAAGATATTAGTAGTTCTTGTGTAATTTTTTTATGAGATTAAGCGATGTTTTTGAGATTATCTGCTTTTGATTTTCAGTTAAAACAATATATGTATAATAAAGGCAGGTTGTCTTATCAATATTACATATGGCCCAATGATGCAGAAGCATCTCAATAGGCCGTAGTATGGGTCGCCATGCTGCATTGATGCACTATTTGCATTCGCAACGAGTATGGTGACATCAGGCAGACTATATAGGGACACTTTAGCAGGTTCAGTATTTATAAATGCATTTTTTCAAAGACTTTATTAACGTGTGTCGTTTAGGACCGCAGGAGTTTTTAAGTAGTGAAAACATACACCCCATCGAGACGATAGTAAATAAACCTTTACCAAAACTCTGATATATTAAAACTACGCAATAAATTTAGACAGTTGACAGTCCACAACTGTGCAAAGAAGAAATTTTCTGCCTCGCACAACAAAGCTGTGGAATGAACTGTCACCTGCGGTATTCCCGGCCCAATACGACCTTCAAACTTTCAAGAAAAGAGCGTACTCCTTTTTAAAAGGCCGGCAATGCACTTGTGAAGCCTCTGGTGTTGCAGGTGTCCGAGCGGCGGTAACCGCTTACCATTAGGCGATAAGTCTGCTTATATATTATTATCATCTATCCCATAATAAAGGAAATAAAAGTAGTAATCAAACTATATTTTTTATACCATAATTAAAGAAAGCTGAAGCATAAACACACCTTTTAATTGTCTATCTTTTCAACCAGATTAACAAAAAAATAAAGCAACTATTACATAATTGACTTTCACAACATTAACCTTTGATTTACTTAGACACATAAAAATGACGGTTCCTGCCTCTCACTTATTATATTACATTTATTTTATTTTTCGAAAGCAATAATGATGCTGGTTGTTTGTTTATGAATTTATTTGGATGCATAACATTTAATTTATTAATTAATTCAAATTATTAATTTATGTACAAAACTAATTAGTCGTACATACGTCAATTTGTTAAATTTATTTATTAATATTTCAATTATATGTTGCAGAGTAATGATATTTATTTAATCATTCTCTTATTTGTAGTAAGAAATATTAAAGTTAATGATAAAGCTGATATAATGACCGTTTTCAAATGCAGTCGAAGCTTACATGTCGAGTTGGAAACAGTATTTTTTTCTGTATAAATTATACACTTTAATACTAAGGTTAGTGATTTAGATTTTTTTTTTGTATGGCCCTGCCAAAATGACTCTACTCTGCCTGAGGGAAAGCATAAGCAGAATCCAAGAGTGGTGGTCACCATACTCATTGCGAATGCAGACAATGCAGCATGGTGACCTACACCATAGCGGCCTAGTGATGCTTCTGCATCATTGGGCCTCGGGTCTCGCACTCACCAACGAAGCGGGACAGCACAAAAGCTGACGTTTATGTGCGAGAGTAGTACCGCCCCGGTCGAACCGACCCGTTCGTGCTGAAATCAGCGTGGCTCTACTACCTTGATGTGGCTAAGATACCTTGATAGTTACATGATCGTCATTCAATAGGAAATATGCATAAAATTTATATTTGTCTCAAACATTTTTTTCTAGATTCTTTATTGTCTTTACAATATACATAAATGTTATTTTTTTTATTGACTTATTATTTAAACCCAGAAAATATTAAATAAAAAGTGAATATTAAAGGAGGGAAATTCAAACCTGCAAAACGCGTCCTATTGGTCGAAACGAAATGTGACGTCGATTGTTACATTATCGAAATTATCGGCGTCGAAATTCCTACTGTGTTAGTAGTGTTTGTGAAAAATAATATCTTATTCCATGATTTTTATAGCAATCAAAACTGTAAATAGCTATAAAATAACTGAAACATTCAATAGTAAACAAACACGAAATGACAATGACGTCATATGTTATGTCAACAGCGCGCGAAAAATGGCGGCGTTTGAATAGCTCAAATTTAGTCGGTGTTTTAAATTTCACTTTGAAAATTAGTTTGACTATTTTGAAGCCTATTTATATTTTTTTCTATGTTATGGATACTTATATGATCAGATTAAGAAATCAAAAAAAGACATGCATATTCCCTATTACTATGAATTTTAATCTTTATTTGTTAGTTGGGACCTAACAGACAAAGACTCACTTTTTCGTCTACACTCATCACACACGACAGATTCTAAAACAGGCAGTGCCTGTACTCTGGTAACCAGAGCGCTGCAAAACATTTTTTTTTTAAATTATTTCATCATCAACCCATAATATCCCACTGCTGGGCTCGGGTCCCCACTCAGGAGAGGGTTAAGGCCATACGTCCACGCTGGCCAAGTGCGGGTTGGGGACTGGCAAGACAACGTTGTGGCTATTGGCTACGTAATCTTGCCGTTGGATGATTTTAAGCCCCCCAAAGGCCACCCACTAACCTTCACGACTGTTATCATGTCCGACTGCTTAACGTGACCTCCGAATAATAGAGACGCTCGGAATATGGAGTGCCCCTATTCGTCTCATGGCTGTCGTAAGAGGCGATTAAGAGAGCCAACTACGCAGGACGACATCACTGCAAAGAGGAGGTAACTTGAAACAACTTAAAACAAACCCTATTGCCCTGTTTAAAAGTTCACTTTTATCTTTATCAGTCCACTTCTGGACACATGTCATAACAGTTCACTGTGTTCACATGGTATCCAGAAGTGAACTGATAAAGACTGTTTATGATGATGATGACCTCGAGAAGTCCTACAGACAAAAGGAAAGTAGGTACTCGAAGTGAACAGAACTGCTAACTCTCTCTCCAAAGTATGATTAAAATGTATAAACTAGACTGTCTAGTGTATAATTATTGTTTGTTAAACTTTCGCGACTTTTATGCAAATTTGACATAAATGTATGTAAATCGGTCTCGCTGTAATATTTATTATGTTAGACTTTTGTTACCTGACATAACATAAAAAGTATTTTACAACTTACAAACCTGTCTTGGAGAAAGTAATAATAAGAATATCCTCACACATCTCACACACAGTTGTCTGATCCCAAACTAAGCAAAGCCTGTACTTACTAACCAGACTGATGATATACATACTTACATATATATTTCTAAATACATACATATTATAGACTAGCTGACCCACGCAACCTCGTTTGCGTCTCCTTTTGCCCGTAGCGTGATAATTTTCACCCGTTTTTGAAACATTCTTCATTGGTGCTCCGCTCCTATTATTAGATCTTAGCGAGATGATATATATCCTATAGCCTTTCTCGATAAATGGGCTATCCAACACTGAAAGAATTTTTCAAATCGGACCAGCGGTTCCTGAGATTAGCGCGTTCAAACAAACAAACTCTTCAGCTTTATAATATTAATAATAATAATATTTATATAGTATAGATTATTACACCCAGACACAGAACAATTGATTGTGTTCATCACACAAAGGTTTGTCTTGGGGAATCGAAACCTCTGACTAGCAGTCAGGATCAGGATCCACCACTAGACTAAGATGTCTGTCAAAAAAAGCTTTTTTTTTTAAAGACAACTCCCGCACTAGGAATAAATCCTGTGTCGCGGGGGACTTTACAAACATGCATGAAACGGACACAAAGAACACCCAGACTCAGAACAACAATTTGTGGATCACACAAAGTGTTGTCCTACGTGGGATTTGAACCCACGACACTTGACGAAGTAGAAAGTAGATTATTCTATTTGAAAGGAGAGTAGATTAGAATTGAATAATAGTAGAAAAGAATAATAAGTATTTTATTTCCAAATTGTTTTTAAATTCGTTCTCTGGCGGTGGCAGTTTCCTTCAATCAGGGAAGTGTTTACCCATTCTATACTAAAAAAAAAACACGACAAGTTTATTCCATGTCCATTGGGATATTCCTTTTTCAATATTCAACCTAGCGCCGTCTACTACTGAAAGAAGATCTCCCTGAAAGAGCCGACTATACCTGTCTTGGGCAGTCCACATCCATTCTTCAATTCGTCGGCCCAACGTTTTGAAAGTTATCGTTAATCGTCAATTGCAATATAGATACCATAAAATAAAAATAGAAAAGAAAACGATCCTAAATGAAAAACGAAATTAATTTTTCCAAGTAAATTTTTTAACTGATTTCTACATGTCGGACTTTACGGCTAGTAGGCGCCACTTAAAATATATCTAGACTTGTAGTAATTTAATAATTTGATCCAATAGCATGGAAATTTGAAAAATTACCTAACTGAACCTATGTATTTAGCATTTTCATAACATTAAATTTAATTAAACTAATAACGTTCAGAAATTATCAAAAGCCGTGTACATATCTAAATGAAAAATCCAACTCTTAATTAACATACCTACTGTTATTTTCAATTTATGTCCTTCATAACCGCGTTCATTATCAACGTACTATCGGTATTTGAATAAAACTAATGGAACTTTAGCATAAAAATATACTATAATAAAATGTTCTGGTGGGAACTAAGCAACCATAAACATGCACTCCTAGAATCAGGGGAGGGTATTAAAAGGAAAAATCCAATATTACTTCCAATAGATAAAATTTCTCTTTAATAAATTTTAAAGTAAAAACTCAAGAATGGTAGTGTTCGGTGTTTATAGTTTAAAACGTATCTTAATTAACTTTGTTATCTTTAGATATTTCATTCACTTTGATGTATATACGTATACTAGCTGAGCCCGCGACTTCGTCCGCGTGGAACAGTGACTTTGGGTAGCAGTTTTAATTATTGAGGCTAATATTATTTTACAAAGAAGACACACACGTTTCACTGTTAAAAACTTAGTCAAGTATTTATATAAGTTCATAAAATAAAAAGAGTAGACTCTTTACTCTCTCACTTTATTGACGCTTTTCTTCATCAGCGCCTTCCCATTAGGGTTCTTTGCGACGGCGCGGCCTCTGTTTTTCTGGAGGTAAACGCTAGCGTACCTCAGGGTTCAGTCCTGTCGCCCAAGATGTTTCTTCTGCATGTCAATGACATATTAGCCCTTGGCAATATACATTGCTATGCAGACGATAGCACAGTGCATGGGCGATATTATGGATACCCTGCAGCCAAGCTGGTAGACGTTGAGGAAAAACGACAGGAGCTTGTCGCTGAGCCCGACCGGGTTTTGAGCCGCATTTCACAATGCGGTGATGAGAATCTGGTTGAGTTCAACGTTAAGAAAACACAGGTGTGCCCGTTCTCTACCAAAAAGTCTTCGTTTCTTCCCCACCCCACTTTTCAGAGCACTCAACTGCCACTACGGGATAAGCTCGGTGTCCTGGGCATGGATATTTGCCGAGACCTCAACCCACGGGAGTACATCGAGGGCACTGAACAGGGTGAGACGGTTCTTTGCGCCCGAGCATTTGTGTCTCCTTTATAAGACCCAGGTTCGCTCGTCCGTACTGTTCTTATCTTTGTGATGGATCCACGCAGTATTTGCTTGATGTTCTCGATCGGTTGCAGCGGCGAGCAGGCCGCAATATCAACAGTCCCGATACCACCGAGTCCCTTGAGCCTCTGCAGTTGCGGAGAGATATCGCCTCTATGGCAGTCCTCTACCGCTTTACCATGGAGAGTGTGCTGAAGAGTCTTCGTAGCCCTTCTTCTACAGAACAACACGTGCTGGCCTTGGAAGTCACCACCTCAGTCTTAGAAATGCGCTCTCGAATCAAACGGTTTGGTTTTGCATTGTCTGCTGTCGCAGCGAGTTTGGTTGCCTCCACTGTTGGATTCTGCATGAATTTTCCCTCAGGCTGAGCAGATTCTCAATTTTTACAATTTTATAAACTATGTTTTTTGATTTGCTATCTTATGCCAAAATATAGAAATTTAGCGCATTCGATACATGTGATTATGCTGCCCATGGGAAAAACATGTTTTTTTCTAAATGAACTGCAACTTTAAGCGTCTATAAGTATGGATGAGCAGCCATTGTATTGTTGACGTGACAACGTCTAATAAATTGAGCCGGCTGCATGCACGAAAAAGGATGACTCATTGTCCCATTACGCTCATTGTAAGTCGTTGTATAATTTCATCAATGTTTTGTTATGACGTTGTGACGTTAAACTATCGTCCGTAAACCGACTTTACAGACAGACAACCATTCTTTTTATAAAGATATTACGTACCCATCTACGTATGTATATGAATGTATATCACCTAACTATATATCAGTGATAGTCGACTTTTATGCATTGTCAACTAAGCCTTTACATTTGTTTTTTTCTTAACAACACTAACTCTTACTCGCGGCCCTAACGGCGTGTATGTGGGATCGCCACAAAAAGTAGCTTATATCCTTGGTCCAAGGACCAATCTATCTCTATACCAAAATTCGACCAAATCAAATCCGTGAAAGCTTAACAGACAGACAGGTAGATAAATGGAGACAGTTACTTTCGAATTAATGACATTAGAATGGATATGGATAACTGGCACTATTTATATGTACATATACATTTAAATCTATAAAAACTTCATGATTTTTTGCACTTAACAAACTATCCGTCCAATTACCTTTGGCATGAAATATAGCATAAGGCATGAAATTTACAGCGAATTTTATCAGAATTTTTTGTGAATGCCCGTGGGTTTACTTTTTAATTTTCTGCCTTTTTGAGAGGATGCAGCGGCCGTCGCGTCGTCGGTTGGCCGCAGTGGAAAATGTACAAAATACGTTGTTACGTATGCACATACTAATGAAAACTATGAACGTAGTTACATTTGTAAAAACCTCCTGAATTAAATGTGATTATTTATTTACAAATTTGGTTTACACATCCAGCTAATAACTTTTAAAAAGCGGACTTAGTCCTGTAAACGTTTTCTTCCAGTCCATCTTTGGGAAATTCAGAAACATATCTATACTATTACTAGTTGTTGCCCGCGGCTCCGCCCGCGTACATGTCGGTTATCGCTGCAAATAGTAGCCTATGTGTTATTCTGATGTATAAGCTATATTACTGTAAAGTTTCATCCAAATCCGTTCAGTAGTTTTTGCGTGAAAGAGTAACAAACATCCATCCATCCATACTTACAAACTTTCGCGTTTATAATATTATATATCTATATATATATACTATTATATAAAGCTGAAGAGTTTGTTTGTTTGTTTGTTTGTTTGAACGCGCTAATCTCAGGAACCGCTGGTCCGATTTGAAAAATTCTTTCAGTGTTAGATAGTACATTTATCGAGGAAGGCTATATATCATCACGATACGACCAATAGGAGCGGAGCACCAATGAAAAATGTTGTCACTCCGAAAATTATTACGCTACGGGCAATAGGAGACGCAAACGAGGTTGCGTGGGTCAGCTAGTAGGTAATTAACGCAAAGTTATTTCAAACATTTTTGTAAATAATATTACAAGATACATATATATAAGACAGACATAAGTTCCACAAACATACATAGGTACTGTGTACGCTTGTAGGATAGATATATAAATTATTATTATACATAAGTATCTTCAGAATTGTATATTGGGAATTTTTACCACTCTAGTTCATCTCTAGATCCATTCTTCCCTCCCGCCTGATATTCGGGAAGGAGAGGCACTCAAAATTGACCACCACTCTTGGATTCAGCTTATGCTTTCCATCAGGCAGCGTAGAGTCATTTTGTCAGGGCCAATTTAAAAAAAAAGACAAAGACGACCACAAAAATTTTGTCTTAAATTACAAATGTTCACAAGCAAGTAATCACTTATCATCAATTAACCTAACCTGTATGTCTAGTGGTTTGTGATCCTAACCGCTGCTAAGCCATAGATCGAGGGTTCGATTCCCACCCACAAATCTTTGTGTAATGGACATGACCATTTTGTTATGTGTCTGTGTAATTAACTCGAACTAGTTTTTTCTTACGGTTCCGCCGCGTGTAAGTTGGTCATTGCGGTAAGGAGTTGTTGTTCTTCCTCGAGAATCAAAGTATCTCCATGCCAAATTTCCTTGAAATCATTACAGCGGTTTAGACGTGAAAGCGTAACAGGTGAACAGAAAGACAAAGTTACTTCCGAATTTTTATATTAGTACTCACAGTTCTGTGTTAGTTGACTCGGCGAACTTCGTACCGCCATATTCACATATCTGTCTTAGCTTCCCGCAGGGAACAAAAAAATGACTTTCCCGTTATCTTTGAATTTTTCTTGTATACAATATATACCTTGTCTTAACAATAAGGGACACTTAAAAAAAATAATGAATGAATTTAGTGCAGCCGCTTGGAAGTTATGCGCGTACATACATTTCGGAGATCCATTTTCATATGTACAATATAATTATATATAGATTACTATGGATATGTATGTATTTAGAAATATAAAAGTTTGTTTATCCGCAGTTCAGGTTTTGCCTAGTTTCAGATCAGATAGCCGTGTGTGAGATGTGTGAGGATATTACTATTATTACTAACTTGAAATAATACATTGCCGGCAGACACATTTTCTTATGATTAAAAGTAGAATTACGCCACAAGAACCGTAACTGAAGGCATTTATTTTCATTACAGATCATTCAAACGTAAATAACAATAATTCGTCAACAATAAAGTCCATAACCTTAGCTGCCTTTCAAAACAAAATTCTATACAAGTATTTCAAATTACCAGAATTACTTTATCAGGCAAAAGAATTAACTTCATTCTGCCAGTTGCGAAAAAGGGAAAAAATATTTTTGTTTTATTCTTTTAGTACGGTTGCAAGTGGCCAGTGAAATTTTAATTAGGAAAGTTATTTTGCTTATTCTCCGTCCTTCGAGTAAATTCAAGCGTTTCCATTTTGAACTTTTAGTCAAAGGTTTTAGGGTTTAATTTTCTGTTTCGAAATACTTTGTTTTACTATCAAATTTATTTGTTGTATTTTAAAGGCGAATGTCAGTACGGCACGGTTTATTGCGTGATGTCAATGCTTTGGAGTTTGTAAGTAACTTCAAAAGGGTATTATTTAGGTATAAGGCGAACTTGAAAGGCAAATTCAGAAAAAAAACTGCTGTTTTTAAACATTTAATTTTACTTTAGTAAATAAAATGTTAAAAGTGACAGTTTTAAACAGTTATTTTGAAAGATATTTTAAGTTCTATAGGTAGATGACTCGCACATAAGTTTCAAATAATGGAAAGAATTGTAAAAAAAAAAAGAAAAAATCTATCAACGGACTTGTTGACAGACTAACAGTACACTGCTAGACATATGTCTCAACTTAGAAAGGAGGTTTAAATATTAAATAAATGAATAACTTACGATAAGGCCCGTATTCACTTTGATTTGAGAAATTACGTGTGAACCGCGACTTTCCACCAATCACCGATCACCCGCACTAAGCACCTGCACTCGCACTATGCAAAGTGAATACAGGCCTTTATTTAACTGCCTCGGTGGCGTAGTGGTAGCGTGTGCGACTGCTGTGCTTGAGGTCTCGGGTTCGATTCCCGGGTCGGACCAAATGTTTGTATGATCTGCAAATATTTGTTTCGGAGTTTGGGTGTTTTCTATGTATAATCTGTATGTATTTACAAAAAAAAGTATATATATCAGTTGTCTAGGACCCATAACACAAGCTCTGCTAAGCTTGGGACTAGATGGCGTTGTGTGTTAGAGTTCTGAAATATTTATATTTATTTATATATATTTATATCAAGAACATCGGTAACCTGACTAGTCGTGTGTATTACGAGGGTCATGTTTCTTGAACACAAAAGGAAGACCGACCAGACAAAAGGATCATTTCTTACAGATGGCGGCCAACCGCTTTACGTTGGGAAATTGTATATGTTTATATCGCGTTACAGGATTAGCAGTTGTGTTTTATTTCCGTATGTCTTCGTTAGATGGCACTATCTTTGTGATCTCTTCCACAAACAATGAGTGTATGGAAGTTGACACATTTAGGTATTTAAAAAAAAACACTTTCTGTTTAAAAACTTTTAGACAATTAATAAAATAAGTTATATCATGATTCTACGACAATTTTAAGTTATGTGGTGTCTAGTTAGTGTTATCCTTGGCCGTCAGATGTCGTTACGTGTTTATGGTTAAGTTTAGAATGGAACATTTACAGATATAGAAGACCTGGAGATATAAAAAGTTAAAGTTGAATTTGATCATGTTTTAATTCTACAAACTGTGTGCCTTCGATTGCAATTAATCCTTACTTTTACCCGGGGATTCACACAGCTAAATATTAATTTTGTCAATTAATTTTAATAACATAGGTACAGGGGCTGTCTGTCTAGTCGTCAAGTATCCTGATTGTTAAGCCAAAGGTCATCGGTTCAATTCCCAACTAGGGCAAATTATTGTGTGATGAGCCAAATCATGATATACCCTCTGGGTCAAAAGCATTTTGGAGGAACGGGTCACATGTTACTCCAACACAAAGGGAGGATCCTCCGAACAGGCGAGATGATCATGCCTGGCGGGCAACAGCCCATCACATGATGTTGGGTTGTTGTATATATGTATGATAATCATATTGCGCGATTCAGGATTGGTAGTTTCTTCGTTTCCTTCGTTACTCCGTAGTTCGACGTATCTTCGGTAGATGGCGCTGTAGTATGTTATGTTGCCACTGTATTTGGACGTCGCCACATCATCATAGAATTTCTTAACAGTAGGTTCCTGTGAGGAAACTTGGAACTTTGGAGGACTTGTGTCTTTTTTAATATATGGACCTGCCACTCTACCTGATGGAAACCATGAGCAGAATCAAACAGTTATGGTCACGGAATCTCAGCTGGGTATATAAGGCTATATAAATTTTGTCAACAGTTTTTGCGTAATCGGGTTATAGTTTTAAATTTTGTATTTATTTGATCTCCTGTTTTATTTGCATTTTAAGTTACGCAGTTAATGAATACAACTTGAAGTATTAGAATACAAGATTCAGTGGTCTCCAGCACCTAAACAAATCATATAATTTAGCTAAAGCCTTCTCTTCAAAACAAAACCTTAATAATTAATATTATGACGTCATATATATGTATATAAATATCAAGAACGTGTGGAGGTACATCATTTCTAAGGCTTCTAAGTGCATGATCCTGAAGAGATTCCATGTATGTATAATTGCATTATTGAATGAATACGTAATGGTTTGCAAGCCCTAGAAGTACCGCTACTTGCATTTGCTGCCTACTCTATTTGTTCGCTAACTTTATTATGAGTTTATACAAATGGATTCTTTGTACGGCTGTTAATAAAATTAGTGTTTTTTGCATTCCCTAGTTTTCGTCTTATGTCTATTTGACCGTTTTTCAGTCCCCAGCTTCCACGCGTGACCATGGCGAGTAATAGTCTGACTGGTCTCACAGAATAACTCTGAAATGCTCTCCCACTCGAAATCAGGATGTCCACAAACCATTTTACGTTAAAAAAGGTAAATGATCTCCTTCTTAGGGCAACGGCAGAAATTACTAATCGATAATTGGTTCACCTTAGACTCGGGTTGTCATAGTGTACGAATGTAATGTGCATATGTACCTATATTTAAATAAATGGATATGTATTTATTACGTGTGTATTCTCTATGCGTATATGTATGTTTATGTTTTTTTATGTGTTTGTTGGTTTGTATTGATTATGTAACCTCCTACACTACTACATTACTACATTTCTACACCACCCTAAGGTTAACTGCAGGAGAATGCCATAGGCATTAAGTCCACCAATGTACACACTTAATGCCCATGGTATTCTCTTCATTTATTTACTAAAAACTTTATGCTCATTTGTAAATGAGCATAAAGTTTTTAGTAAATAAATAACGGGGTTTAGCGCTTCATTCGTTGCCTTTCCTGAACTGAGTTAAGTTGCCGATGGCTCAACCCCGCTCCCTTGGTAGAACAATCGAGGCTCTTGAATTGAAGATGCCTGTAGGTTGCGATAGTAACTTTATTATATGTCCTTTAACTTTTTTATATGTCCCTGCCAAAGTGACTGTACTCTGCCTGATGGAAAGCATGATCAGAATACAAGAGTACTGGTCACCTTACTCATTGTGAATGCAGACAATGCAACAATGCAGCATGCTGACCCACACTACGGCTGGCTATTGAGATGCTTCTACATGATTGTATATCCGGTGTTGCACACACCAATTAAACACGACAGCACGAATGCTGTCATTTTAAGTTGGTCTTTTGCTAGAGGGTAGTACCGCCCCAGTCTAGACGGCCCGTTTGTGATGAAATCAGCTTGTCTCTACTACCTTGAAAACAATCATAAAAAGTGAAAATAGCAAGAAAGCTTTTATACTTCGTTTCATGTCAGACATAACACCTCTTCTTATTCCTAGCCTTTATTATTCCCAAGATTTGGGGTCGGCTACTAGTTCAACCGGTTTTACCTGAATATCAGTTTTAACACGGAGCGACTGGCATCGGACTTCCGCAACCCTGAGGGTAAACTGAATTCCATGATTGAACTAGTTGTCAGTATATTTGAGGGCACTGACTTCCCAATAACGATTGCCATAGATGTTCATGACAACCGTGACCGACGGCTAAACGTGCTCTCCGAGGCACGGGCGGGAAACAACGCCATCTTCCATACTCCGGGCTGCTATTAAGAATTTATTGTAAGAAATACCCAACAGCAGTCCGACCCGGGAATCGAACCCGAGACCTCTTGATCCGCAGTCGCTTACGCTAACCACTAGACCAACGAGCAGTCAGAGATTACACTTCAATGCAAATAAATTGTGAAAATAATAGCACACATTTGGAGAGAACATGAAAGCTTGCTTGTGTTTCAATGGCCTACTGAAGTATACTTTGAAGTACAAGTCATTCTGTTCACTAATGACTATGATACTCAGAATTACAACTAAGCAGTTTTTTTTTCTGGTACGTTGTGTTGAGAGTACCTGTGTTTGCGTAGTAAATCTGTCACCGTTTTCTAACTGACTTTAACATTTTATTTAAAAACTAGTAGCTTCCTGCAGATTCTGTGGCGCCTTTAGTCAGAACAGTTCTTATCTCTACTGATATTATAAAGATCATCGGAAATACTGAACCGATCCTGAAAATTATTTCACTAACAGAAAGCGACACTATTCAGGAGTGACATAAGCCATAGTTTATTATGATTAAACAAAAAATTAATATTAATATATTTGACCGCACTGGCCTAGGGGTTTAAGTGGTACCACGCTGCTTTGTATTGCGCTCAGTGTTGTATTCAAATTCCACATGGGACAACACTTTGTGTGATCCACAAATTGTTGTTCTGAGTCTGGGTGTTCTTTGTGTCTGTTACGTTGCCTGCATGTATGTTTGTAGAGTCCGCGCGACACAGGATGTATATGCCTGATATGGGAGTGGTATTAAAAAGTTATATTTAACACTTGAATCTTTTACATAAACTTTTTTCATTAATTTTTAGAATACCTGGACAGATATTCTGGTACTTGGGGTCGATACCAACTTAATAAACAAAACATCCTAAAAACCATTCCAGCAGTTCTTGAGTTATAAATTACCCATCTTGGTTTTATATATTAAGATTTATAATCATCGTGCCATCGTGTTTCATGAACAATTAATTAAATTTTGAATCGTTTATTTCATTTCAATGACAAGCATACGTTGAACTGTCATTGAACGTTCATGCATTGTAACTGCTGACCATTTGCCTACAATTTGAAGTAAGCATCCGCACGTGATCCAATTATCTTAATCTCAATCCTAATTGTCCCGAGATCCTCCCTATTTTAGTCACAGAACGGCATGTCAGGTGAGTTTAGTCAGTTTTATTGAACCACCAAAAACTCAATACTTTATTCCACCATAACCTTACAGAGATGTTACTCCGGTGTTAGGGTTGTTCCAAAGTCAAGGTGGTAGAGCCACGCTGATTCCAGCACGAACGGGTCGGCTCGACCGGGCGGTACTACCTTCGCACAGAAAATCATCGTAAAATGACAGCGTTCGTGCAGTCGTGTTTCGTTGGTGAGTGTGAGACCGGAAGCCCAATGATGCAGAAGCATCACTAGGCCGCCATAGTGTGGGTCACCATGCCGCATTGTTGCATTGTCTACATTCGCAAAGAGTATGGTGACCACAACTCTTGGATTCTGCTTATGCTTTCCATCAGTGACAGTAGAGTCATTTTGGCAGGGATATTCCTAAAAAAAATCATCAATCATCATCAACAACCTTAACTGTTCACAGCTGGTCATAGGACCTTAGAGAGGAGGTTTTCCCAAAAAGGTACTTTTAGCTTTTTTAAGCTGTCAAAACATTTAACTTTCTTCTACATACTTCACATAAACGAACTCATGCTTTGTTGAAATCGGAAGACATTAGGTCTTTCAACTTCCACAAATCGTGACTTCCTTTGCGTGTATTTATTAGACGACAAATAGGTAACATTACGGTGTTTATTACTATTTCCTAAATAAGGTTATCTTTATTGATTCGTGAAACTCATCGCGCTATTCACAAGTATTTACTGTCCACCGCATACACATACACCACTTAAATGTGGTTATTGACATTCATTTATTGAATCTACATTATACATTGAACACAGAATTATTTAATATTACTTTGCTAAATTAAAACTTACCTCATTGTGGAAATAAATTAATTTATAAACCTATATTTAGATACTTAATAATTCAGTTTGATTTTGGAGTCAGCCAGTTCTGATAAAATTTGGACCAAATTGGCAGAGAACTCCAGTTTCCTCATTTTAACTTAGAGAGATCTTTATGCGTCGATTTAAGGTTGGCTTACTAGAGCCAATTAAGCTTCTTCTACAACCACAGAAGCCTCCTAGGGTGGTGCCAGATCTTTGATAGGTATATTTGGAACTACTGAGGGAGTCGCAATGCCAGCGGTGGATACGACTCAAATGATGATGGTAAAGATTTTCATCAGAATAGACGGAGATAATATTCTAGATTATTTCTAAAGAAAATCCAGAGGCGTATTAAATGCTCGTTCTGACTATATCAATTGTGCCATCTGTTAACATTTATTTATTTATCTAGTAACTAGTAGTGATACATAAATTCTTCCTATTGAAAAATCTAGGCTTAAAACCAATCAGTATTATTAGGGTTTATAATCAAAATAAATAACCATGATTTAGTAACACTAACCATCTTAAAAATATATTCACGTGTCATAAACTCGGAGCAAACCATATCAAATCTGAGGTTTCCAATTACCGTTAGAATGACTATTAACCTTTAAAAAGTGAACAGTTGTATTGACAATACGTGACACTATACCTAACGTAAGAAGTAGAACAAAAATAATAGTAAGAACAATTTATTGCTCCAATTGTACCGATTACCAATTCATTTCGATTTTATCTGGATAACGAATAGCGTTTAACACACATCGTTGCGTGTCGACAACGTTGTTCCGTTTCAAACGATTAGTTACAATTATAAAGTAATTGCTACCTGACGGGAAAAGTCAAGAATATAACAATGTAATTTATTTTGCACTAAAAGTTGTGTGAGACAGTCGTTACTACGTCTTTGTGTTGTGCAGAAAACATGTAATTTATTGAATCAAATAACACCTTTCGTATACCGTAGATAACGGTATTTTCAAAAGGCTTAAAGATGGTTCCCATAACATCTTATCATTATGCGAATCGTGTGCTTATTTGTAAAGTTTTTTATACAAGTAACTTGGTATAACAACACGCGATGCGCCTGTTCCTAAAGCGGTCAGTAGTGCCTAAAAATAGTCATAGCACTTACTACTAGTTATTTTATGTTATAATAAATAAAGAGACACTAACATTAAATAACGAGACATAAATATATCCTCATCGTCATCAAAAGCCTTTATTAGTGCATTTCTGGACATAAACCTCTCATTAGAAAATATAAAATTAAATAAAGTAGCTGATCCAGCAACCTCGTTTGCGTTTCCTATTGCCCGTAGCGTGACAATTTTCCCCCGTTTTTTAAACATTCTTTATTCATGCTCCGCTCCTATTTGTCTTAACGTGATGATATATAGCGTTTAGCCTTCCTCGATAGATGGGCTATCTAACACTGAAAGAATTTTTCAAATCGGACTAGTAGTTCCTGGGATTAGCACGTTCAAGCAAAGCATTCGTGTTTCATTGGTGAATGCGAGACCGAAGGCCCAATGATGCAGAAGCATCTCATTAAGCCGCCATAATGTAGATTACTATGCTTCATTGTTGCATTGTCTACATTCGCAATGAGTATGATGCCCACCACTCTTGGATTGCTCATGCTGTCCATCAGGCAGAATAGAGTCAGTTTTTCAGGCTAATACATAAAAAAGATTTTCTTCTCTTAGCAATGATGTTGTTTTTGTTGGTTTACTCCCTTGGCTAGCTCTTACGACGCCCATGGGATAAATAGAGATGGTCATACTTTATATTATAAATTCGTTACCACCTTAAACTAACGTAGACTATGTTATTTCAATTTCTTCAGTTCCTATTGTATGTCCTTACTTTTCTCTTTTATTACATTACATTAATTAGATTGTTGTCATTGTAATCTATAACTAAGTAATATTAAGTTTCTTTCAGTGATTTTTATTAATTTTTGTAATTATTACCTTACTCCTAATTAGTATTGTTGTTAGGTGTTATCTCATATGGTGAACGTTGGGTGTACCTGTGATGGGCATGCATACTAGGTAATATTTTTGTAATATATTTTTAAGAGTGTGTCGTATGAATGTTGTTGATATACCATATAAAAAAATACACTCTAATTCATCATGAGTCTTAGTAGCTGTTCGAGCACGTCGACGGTGGAGAACCAAAACCTCCTTACACTCTTCGAGTATATCACTCGATATATATATAAAGCTTTCAAGTAAAATGTCGTTTCATTTCTGCCTGAGATTGTCGTGTTCAAGCAAACAAACTCTTCAGCTTTATATATTAGTATTAGTAGATATTGTATGTTTAAGTATATGTATGTAGTGTATTTTTCACTGATTATGTAACCCTATGCACCTCTCTACAAGATTTCTACACCACACTAAGGTTGACTGGAAGAGAATGCCTTGGGCATTAAGTCCGCCGATGTACAAAGTGCATAAATTATTAAATAAATATATAAGTAAAATTTCGTTTCATTTTTGGCATTACACTTCATTTTATCTGTGATTTTTATCATCATAACTATTATGAAATGCATATCATCATGCAAATATATCACATTAAATAAAACACAGTTACGTTACCATTATATTATTATGTTAAATCATTTTCATTTTATTATCTCAAATTTATATTTTTCAAGATTAAAGACATTGACAGCTAAGATTAATTAGCATTTTGCAGGTGATATGCAAATTATAGTAGATAATAGTGATATGTTTTCATAATATTTGTAATTATTTAGTATTCTTATCGCGTATGCCTCAATAAAAGAGAAATAATTGAGATGATATTGTAAATTATATTCATTATTCAAGATGCATTCACACTTTAATTCGTGTATAACCATATTTAAATTTCACGTTTATTTTCACTGGGAAACTGAAGGTGTAAACAAAACATAATATATAGTATATTACGTTTTTAAAATTAAACTATTACATAATAATATTTACTTTCTTCAGTAAACTATAGATTAAAGAACAGAATACATTAGGTTGGTAGGTTTTTTACGGTTCCGTGCCAAAGGCAAAAAAAAATCCCCGGTGGGGTGACGGCGCGTGGGGGTTTCCTAATATGTATTTTAAGCTATTGCATAGCTGTTATCGCGGGCTTTTGGGCCTTAGCGCAGAAATTCCGTAACGTAACAAAAAAACCTGACACCCGAAGCTCGCACGAATCGAGACGGGCTGCTCCGAACGACGAATCAACGAATCTGTGTCACTGTCACGCACGAACATACTGCTTAAAAAAATATATATATAATTGTACAAGTTGATAAAAAATGCTATGCAATAGCTTTACCGCGGCAGTCCCCGAGTGCCACACGTATTTTTTTTCTAAATACATACTATACATAGAATACACCCAAACTCCGAAACAAATATTTGCAGATCATACAAATATTTGATCCAACCCGGGACTCGAACCCGAGACCTCAAGGGCAGCAGGCAGAGGCATGTCATTTTTAGAGTTTATCTTAATATTCGTTTTCCCGCGACCCTAGCCAGGTCGTCGGACTAACTTGGGTACAAGCCTACTCACACTCTCAGTCTTTGATGTGGAGAGCTTTGAGGAGACCTTGGTGTCCAGTAATATAGCTACTTCTTTCGACTAAGATGATGATTGATTAGTCCCATTAAGATGATGATTATGATGTTAGTATAGTAAGAATTAGTATATAATATCTTGATATACTCTAGTCTAAAATTTAAAATGCTTAATATGAGATACTAGCTGACCCGGAGAAATTCATACCGCCATACCTAAGTTGCCGAAAATCTTTGTTTTTGTATTTATTAGTTTTTGCTCGCGGCTCCGCCCGCGTGTATGTCGGTTATCGCAGCAAATAATAGCCTATGTGTTATTCTGATGTATAAGCTATATTACTGTAAAGTTTAATCCAAATCCGTTCAGTAGTTTTTGCGTGAAAGAGTAACAAACATCCATCCATCCATCCATACTTACAAACTTTCACGTTTGTAATATTAGTAGGATGTGCGCCTCAGGTTTCCATGGATAGTGTACAGTCGCAGCCTTATAATTTTCTTCTATACAAACCTTGTCTTGACAGTAACCAACACATAAAAAAAGTATCATCTAATTTGGTGCAATCCATCGGAAATTATGCGCGTACATAGACATACATTTCGGTGACTGATTTTTATCTATCTATATAGATATGTAAGTAGTAGGTACTATTTATTTTTGAACTTTTTACCATGGGAGAGCCACGCTTCGACATGAATGGGCCGGCTCGACGGCAGTGATACCACGGCCTCACAGAAAACCGGTGTGAATTCACCGTTTGAGTGAGGATACCGAAGGCCCATACCTCAATCCTCCCCCTTCCCCATCCCCCAAAGGCCGGCAACGCACTTGTGACGCTTCTGGTATTGCGGGTGTCCATGGGCGGCGGTAATCGCTTACCATCAGGCGATACGTCTGCTCGTTTGCCCGTCTATTCCATAAAAAAAAGTGTTTCCGAAATCTTGTTAAAATAAACACAGTCAATAGGCCGTTTACAAATTAAAATGGGCTTCTAATTCTTACACAATTGAAGTAATCCACTCAGCTCATAACGAATTACGTCACTTCTGTAAGTTAATTAAGAGTTAAGTGAATTAAGTATAAACAAAAATCTTTATTAAAATTTTATTGTCTTAATTTTTCATGATGGCACCTCGTTCGTATGGATGAAAATTCATGTTTTATGCAAATTTAGTGACTGATTACCGTACGATACGATTCTGCATAATTCTACAAATTGGTGGGACAATACATATACTATACAGTGTGGAATTTTGTAATGCCACCTGAAGAATACATTTGTGTATCTAGGAAAATGGTGCCATAATATTTTTTTGATTAGCGATCCTAGAAGTCTATCTAATCAATATAACTTATAAGTCAAAGTTTCCTACTCTAGACAAATATTTATCGATAAGTATGATCATTTGTTCTGTCTACACGTAATTTATCAATAATTATTATATGTATGTATTGCTCGCAGACAAGACGGTGAATGGAGCTAAAAAGTTCTGAAGAAGCGACCACGCCTTGGAAAACGGAGCCGGAAGGCCGGTCCGACGACCTGGTGAAGATCGCTGGAAACCGCTGCGGGCATCACAGGACCTGTTATTGTGGAGAGTCTTGGGAGATCTATGACCAGCAGTGGACAGCTTTCGGCTGAGAAGATGATTTAATAATGTATCATCATCATCAACCTATCGCAGTCGAATAATATATAAGTACGAGTATGTTAATTTTGGAATAGCTAATTTACTCTTTTTGGTATGCATGGCAGATTAATGTGTTTTTTTTTTATGTATGGCCCTGCCAATATGACTCTACTCTGCCTGATGGCATTAGGGAAATCCCTGAAACCAAGACGTACCTCGGGCCACGGCCACGGTTTGTAGATGACCCCCTCCTGTGTAGGAACCATGCTGCTTCTTTTCTATTTAGAAAAGGGGCGCAAGCACTATATAGAGCTTGCGCCGCCTCCCCGGCCTGCTTCTGCTAGGGTGACTGGTGAACTCACTAATGGAAGATGCCTATGTCCAGCTGTGAACTACAGTAGGGTAATGATGATGACATAAATTTTAACTGAACACATTAAAATTAAACAGCCAATAAAACTAGTAACAGTAAAATTCTTCAAGGTATTTGAATAGTTTTTTTAAGATCCGTGTTTAACTTTCCAAAAGTAACAAATAATAACGGATTAATGCTCCATCAATAGAAAGAAATACTCGATTTGTTTAAAGTGAAAACGTAAATTCGTTTATATAGTATAAATAATTAACTACCCATCAATTAAAGTTTATATGAAAAAGTACTCACAATGAAATCATAAAAATGCAATCAGATGTGAAATCTTGATCGAAATCATGAATATAGCAATCGATGTATGTACATTGATTTCTCTTTTATTGTAACGACTTGTACGAAAATTTTAATGTATTTGTTATTTGTCATGAAGACAGCGCATTTCATTTTTTGATATGGGTATAATTGTGCTATTACTTTTAACTACAGTACTATAAATGTAATCAAATGAGTTCGAAATCCGGTTTTAATTTATAGCATCTCTCCATCGGAATGTAATATCATAAAGTGATATGAAATTTACTCCATTTCAAATTCATTTCCCCCTTTTTTTATATGTGCCTGTCTAAGTGACTCTACTCTGCTTGATGGAAAGCATGGGCAGAATCTAAGAGTGGTGGTCACCATGCTCATAGAATTCAAGTTTATACAACGACAGTTCAACTTATGTTGGTCAATAAATAGATCGTTAATTTCACGTAATAACATGACACGAAATCAAATTAACAAATTACGGCATACCTATCAAAAGCATTTTCTTTCGTGACTTACAGCCTTATTTATAACGATACTTAACTTTAAGCAGCGGTTTTGTGTTATTTTTAACTCTAATGCTGTAACGTTAAGGTTGAAAATAATACAGAACTATTGCTTAAAGTTAAATAACGTTTATAAATAAGGTTGTTAGAGTTACCTAGTAATAGTCTGTAGTAGAGCAGTGCAGTACACTTGAATATAGTCAATGTAATGATAATAATATTATTACTTATACTAACTTTTAAACTTTCGCGTTCCATATTATAACAATAATTATTTTTACGTACGTGGTCACGGCCAGTGCAACCTGGTCGAAACGTCAGGCAAAACAGAGGTATGTAATACCTTAAAATAAGTGATCGCGTTAATTCCCGTAAAAATAATTATTGTTATAATATTATTACTTATTTTTAACCGACTTCAAAAAAGGAGGAGGTTCTCAATTCGACTGTTTTACGGTGAACCGATTTTATGATTCTTTTTTTATTTGAAAGCTGGTGCTTCCCGAATGGTCCCATTTAAATTTGGTCCAGATTGCAGTCGGTTTTTTTTGTTAAAATTTGTAATTATTGATATACTAATGCATTGAATGACGGTTTGCGCGAACGGCGGAGTAGTTAAATCGGTCAACTCGCCGCTTCCTATAGCTCTGAGTGTTGTGGGTTTTGGTCGATCAACAGATCAGAGACCATTTTATGTACCTAATCCACAAATTGATGTTATATATGTAGTTCGTATTATTTATGTCTGCAAAGTCCAGGTGACACAAGATATATCCTGTGTTACCATTATATTAAAGTAGTGGTTGCCCGCGGCTCCGCCCGCGTATTTGTTGGTTATAGCGGCAAATAGTAGCCTATGTGTTATTCTGATGTATAAACTATATTACTGTAAAGTTTAATCCATATCCGTTGAGTAGTTTTTGCGTGAAAGAGTAACAAACATCCATCCATCCATCCATCCATTGTTACAAACTTTCGCGTTTATAATATTACTAGTATAGAAGTATAGATGTGTATTCCTAGTGCGAGGGTATATAATAGTTGTATTAAAAGAAAATAAGTAATTTAAAGTTTTTTTTTGTTTACTTAAATATAACGATATATTTTGTTATAATATAATATAAACCTAACCTATTGTAGTGATTTATAATGTAAAATTACTTAAATGGAAAACCGACCCATCTGCACCGTCTGACTAAAACGGCACGGGAGTTAGTCAAATTATAAGTACTTGTTAATACTAAGTACTTGTACTACTTACATAATATATGTAAATAGAGACAAAACGAGAACAAACTCTAAGTATAACGTTTAGGCCAAACATTTATGCAAGAATGTATTACACAACGGAACAAAAGAAATGTGGGAGCGAATTGCGCAAAATTCGGAAGTATTCGTTCATAAAGTGGCCGTTTTGTTCATGTAGTCAATTGTAGTCATATACGTTTTTCTTGCATGTTTACAAGAGTCATTTGTTATCCTCATTTAGTAAAGACTTGCACTTTCGAATCGACGCCAATGACTAAGTAATTCTGTAAACTTTCTCCCGATGGACATGTTACCAATAACGCTCTATAGATACACGGAGCTTCTTCGGTAATTTTTTTCTTCATTTTTAATTTCATTTGAACTGACGTCAGAGCGATTGTACTGCTTCGCTGGCTACAGCCATTTGCGCTCTAACATGAGACCAATGCGGCCGCACTCACCGTTCACCGCTATACCATAACTCGTTTGTGAGTCCAATGTGTTACGCGATAATATTCACGGCGTTTACGTAAATATTGTAACGTTAACTCGCTCGTTTGTTGTCGTTTTCGAGTTTTCGGTTGATAAGGGATTTGTTTTAACCTTTTTCTGTTGTGACTGATGGCAAATTGTGAAAGAAACTTGTGGTGTTTGGAGATAATGGAGTGTCATTAACGTCAAAGGTAAGTTCAAGTTGTTTTTGCTTCGAAGTAATGATTGTTTCCATTTTGTTCAAAAAAAGATTGTTGTTTCAATGAGGTACTTATTACCCGGCGTTGGATTCCTAAGATAATGTAAGTGGTTAATCCCAACATTTACGTAGAAAAGTCTATTAAAATGAAGAATGTAGTTGTTTGTATCTACTATAGATAGTTTACCAACATTACCAGTTATTATGGTTTGAACCTTATGATTCCTTATACAAAGACGGTATTTAAGATAAAAAATACATTTTAAAAAAACTCAAAATTAAATCTAAAACTATTTGAGGGTTTCATATTATAAACTTGGAGTGTCTATTTGTAATATTAAAATAACCGCTTTTTACTAAATGTATATGTATGTATACACGGTGCATATACCAAAATAACTTTTTTTTTTCAATTTTCGTCCGTCCGTCTGTCTGTATGTCTGTTTGTTCCGGCTAATCTCTGGAACGGCTGGGCCCATTTTGACGGGACTTTCACTGATAGGTAGCAGATGATACAATGAGTAACTTAGGCTACTTTTTTAGATTAGATTCGTCCCGCGGCGTTACCCGCGGTACGACAGTAACTGCGGGTAACACCGCGGGGTTCCGCTAATATTAGACATAATATATAATAGCAGAAGTCGTTAGAATAATTAAATATGTAACTAAGGTACCTGCGTGTCTGAAATTTCTAGAAATGTAGAATTTGTACGTGTTGTAGTACGATGAAAAAGCGCATGTGCTCTGAGTTCATGCAATCTATACTAATATATAAAGCTGAAGAGTTTGTTACTTTGCTTAAACGCGCTAATCTCAGGAACTACTGGTCCAATTAAAAAAATCTTTCAGTGTTAGGCCATTTATCGAGGAAGGTTATAACCTATATATCATCACGCTAAGACAAATAGGAGCGAAGCAATAATGAAGACACGAAAACGGGGGGAAATTATTACGCTACGTTTGCGAGGTTCCGTGAATCAGCTAGTAATAATATAATCCATTTTTTTTTATCGAGTGTGTTACATCTATCTACTACATATTTTTGTTGTTAATTCCGACTCAATATTTTATAAACGTATTAAATGCGTCCGTTAATAAATTCAACTAGAATAGAAATTACTTTTTAATTTCTTTATTCATAATGTCGTAAGAAAGAGTAACTTTTACTAACAAAAAGTAGGTATTATGTAATTTAAACAATGCATGGTGTCGTTTCGAAATTTGAAATTCAAAATTAAACATTAGATTTGTCTTCTGCTTTCAAAAAAGTAAGCTACACTTTTTACCTACTTCGAAATTTAAATATTGAGGATTTACGTCAGACGTTACTGCTGGCCATGTCAAAAATTTGATGTAGGTCCTTTTGACAGTCAACTGGTAAGTAACACTTATTAAAAACATTGACACTAATATTGTAATGAGGAAAGATTTGGTCGTTTGTTTGTTTGAATTGAATAGGCAGTATAGGCACCGAAACTATTGGACCGATTTATAAAAAATTTCACCATTAGAATTCTACATCATCCATATTTGCAAAAAAGTTAGAGATCCTATATCTACACATGCGAGGTCGGGAGGTGCTATAAAATCGTAAAAAGTCACATGCTTTGTATTTTAATGTCTCATTATTATGGTTATTAACTTTAATGTTATAAGTTTTATAGCTATCATGAAGTATTCAATTTAAATAATCTGTACCACAAATATTTAATACCAATATCAAATCGATAACTGCTCATTCAAATAAAATCTGTACGACTCTACCCGCTAGCTGAGGTCCAAAACAGATTGTTTAATGGTGAAAGGGGTTTGTTTCTTTTGACAAAATTAATTATTGATTGTAAAATATTTATTATTATCAGTTTTACCTAGAGTTTTTTCGACATGGTGTAATTATCGCTACATATAGTAAGTAAATTTCTAATTTCATATTTGTATTAATGTGTGGTGTATTCATGTGTATTTAGAATTAGTAATAAATATTATTTTAAATAAATTAAATTAATAACGAATTCAATGTTTATTCAACTGTAAGTAGTGATCGAAATGTGACCATATTTTCTTTTTGTTTAGCTTTCTACACCCCTCCTACTTATATAGTCGCTTAATTTTCGTAAAAAGGGGTACAAAGATTTTTCTTTACGTATTATTATAATAGATTTACTGTTCCACCTAAAAGTGATGAAATTATCCAAAATGCTATAGGTAAAGAACTTCTGTTTTCTAATGTAAAAAACGTGAGAGTATAGTAATGGGAAGATCACGTTGTTTAACATGCTCATTGAAGCACTAATGTACGCACATATTGACAAGCTTTTGTTTACTAACCTGTGACGTCACTATTATTTACGATGATGAGAAACTTGAACTAAAAAATAAATAAAAACAATCTTAGAAGCGCTTTATATTCCGAGGCAAAGAAGTAAATTGATTTGTGTACATAGCGTACATTTCTCTATACATATGTAGAAAAGTACTGGTCTGGTGAATTGGTCGGTAAATGTACCTATCCGTGTAACACTAATACACTTGCATAGGTGTATTGCAGAGGCTTGGAACAAAAGTCTGCGTAGGTACCAAGACTGTGGAGACCATCGACTAAAGTCCAGGATACTTCTACCTTATCATTGTCAATTTCGAAGAACTCGTAATTTCCACACAAAAAAGTACTCCATATTCATACTAATAGGTATGTATTATAAAGTCTGTCTGTCTATTAAGGTTACACGGCTAAAGATTTCAATCTTTACCGCAAAAACTGACATACACACGTTCGGTGGCATGGCCAAAAGCCAGTTAACAATAAAAGAAAGATACTTTGATGAAAATCATTTACCATTAATTCAAGTATAACTGTTTAATTCTTTTTCAAATCGTCACTGTCGTCCGTTTCGAATATTAGAAAAATGCGTTAACAATAGACATACACGTGAAAGAGACTAAACTTTTATGGCATCGAGACTATAACGCAATTATATTCAGACTCTCGAGTATCAATAGGTATACGACTTGGGGCAAGTCATTCTTTCATTACATTTGGAGCCACCTATCACAGAGATCAAGCTATATTTTAAGAACTGTAGCTGTATGTGAACGATAATTATGTTTGTTTTTATAGAAATGAAAACAGATATCAATATATTCAATATGCTTTGATCTTTTATGCAAACAACTATTATTTGCAAAACTTTGTGCATTATACTAATAAAGCCGTACCTCTCTGGCTTTTTACGCACACGTTTCTCCCTAGACACAGATGGTTCATCTGGCATATGTCGCTGTGGACCTGCAGTAGGGGCCTGAGATTCTAGAACGTCAAGAAACTCATCTTTCTCAGAGCTGGTGCTTTGTGTATTCTCGCTGTCTGCATCCTTAACTGCTCCGGAACTGGTATCTCCCACTGATTCTGTCATCTCTGACTGAACAACAAAATCTGGATTTGAGTCGGTTATATTCACTGGAACCTCAGTAGGTAGCACAGTTGTTTTAAATCCATTTTTTTACTTCGTCATCAAACTATAAAAATACTTAACTATTTAATTTAATAACTAAAGAACTACTTACTCATTTCAAAACATTTTAGTAAAAGTTATTAGATACTATTATGCAGCCACTTTTTTTTATTTCTCTTTTTACGTAATTAAACACCTACAGACCTAATAGGCTGATGCCTGACTTAATATGCGAGTCAAAAATAAACGTATAAAATTAAAACTACAGAAAAATATAATTTAACTATTTCTTACAAAAACGTATGCTAGATTGATATCTTATATAGCTTCAAGTAATTTTACCAGACAGGAACATCGGTTTTGTGTATGTTAATAGCTACAATCAATATTATAACCCTTATAGAGACTATCATTAGGATGCTAATATGAACATACATATATCATTTGTAATATCTTTAGCACGATAGCTCATAGAATAGAAAATCTTCCTAAAATAATGATGGTGACAAATCGAAATTTAATTTATAGGATGACAATTTAAATAAAAAAAATTGTAAACGGCCTATGTCACCCGGCCCATTATTGCAATTCTATTGACACTTCATTCGTTAGAATCACAAATTTTAAGAAAAAAAAACGACTTCAAGAGCCAAATTAAAATTAGGGGCCTGAGATTCTAGAACGTCAAGAAACTCATCTTTCTCAGAGCTGGTGCTGTGTGTATTCTCATCACAAGTGCGTTGCCGACCTTTAGGGGATGGGAAGGGGGAGGGGTTGGGTATGGGCCTCCGGTATCCTCACTCACTCGGTGAAACACAGCGCAAGCGCTGTTTCACACCGCTTTTCTGTGAGGTATGTACATATCTGAAAATACTTACTGCTTCAAGTGAACTCCTTCCTCACTCATCTTTATATTCTATGAACATGGGAAGCACCAGCTTTCAAAAAAAATAATCACAAATTTTAACAAAAAGAAAACCGACTTCAATCTGGACCAAATTTAAATGGGACCATTCGGGAAGCACCAGCTTTCAAATAAAAAAAGAATCATCAAAATCGGTTAACCCAGTCGAAAGTTATGAGGTAACAAACATAAAAAAATACAGTCGAATTGAGAACCTCCTCCTTTTTTTGAAGTCGGTTAAAAATCTATTCAATAGCACTGCGGTTGAACATTCATACATAGATTGCCAAAACTATTACCATTCCTTCTAGCTTCGCCGTAGTCGGGTAAAAGACAACTCCCGCACTTCATCAACATTTACATCTTACATTTGAAAATGTTAGATAAAATGAATGACGTGTTATATAATCTTAAAGGGATTTGTGGCTTTCTTTTTCTGCTTGTATTGTCAAATTTTTTCGAACTTTAATGTTAGTGGTTCAAATGTCAAAAATCCCTTTATTAGGAAAATGGCAAATTTCTTTATTAATGCAAAGGTGACTTGGTTTATCGTTACTGTGACAAACGAAAACACTTTATTTGATGAATCCTTAAAGAAAATTTTAATTAATATCAATCAGGAGAAAAGTTATTGCAAAAATTTATGTTGATCCCTAGACACATATGTCGATCCCTAGACACTTTTGATGTGTGAGGGGTGGAATTTCATAAATTCCTTTTTAGTGATCACTTGCGTTATATAAAGTTTTAGTTGATCTCTGAGTATGTCAGTCACCTTCCTCTTTTATATAATAGAGATAGATAGATTAATTGTTAGTTTGAAGAAATATTATATATCTAAAAATACTTACTCCTTCAAGTGAGTAGGTTGTAGCTGAATATATGCTTTGTCCCATTCATCCCATCAAGATTAGGTATTTATTTTCTAGAATAGACTCATGTTTCATTTTTCCACGTCATAAAAAGTAAACGTTTATTACCCGTGGTCTACCAGTTTAGATCACCTGGGTGAAACGCGCGCCATATTTTTTTCCTGTGGTACACCCAGGTGAACTTTTTGCAAAAATAGCCCGTCTAATCTACCTAGGTGGATTAGACATCTACTACAACTACTAAATCTACTACAAACTAATTTAAAGTTATTAAAAGCTTTAATCAACCACCTTTATTTTATTTAGTACTACCATAGACGAAATTTATTCGTAAAACACTTTTAAATATTATAACCGGTTTACGAACTGTTATATTTTGAATAGTTTATTGAACAGCTTAATAAATAATAATAATGTTTATTTATTCAGACAGAGTCCATAGTGTTAGAATACAATCTCTTAGCCTATGTTAGTACTTTACAATGTTACTATTTATTGAAATTAAATTTAGTAACGTTCCAAGAAGACTTTTCATAACATTCGAGTCGTAATTATCGGCTATGATTCTCAGGTTGCTTTTACTGCTGTCCCGCATCCCCAGCAAAAAGGCAGTTCGCTTCCATAATAAATAAATAATAAGAATAAATAAATAAAAACTCAAAAGGTAGTTAGTGTAGCCACGCTGATTTCAGCACGAACGGGCCGGCTCGACCGGGGCGATTCTACCCTCGCACAGAAAATCAACGTAAAATGACAGCGTTCGTGCTGTCGTGTTTCGTTGGTGAGTGCGAGACCGGAGGCCCAAATAGTCTAGTCAACAAGTTCTATACTTGTTGACTAGACTAAAAGATGCAAAAGCATCACTAGGCCGCCATGGTGTGGGTCGCCATACATTGTCTGAATTCGCAATGAGTATGGTTACCACCACTCTTGGATTGTGCTAATGCTTTCCATCCGGCAGAGTAGAGTCATTTTGGCGGGCCATACATTAAAAAAAACTAAGTTTTTTTTTCTCCCAGTTTCTAAACTGATTTTAACAATTATTTCTTATATAGAAGAAAGACTCTTACTTATAAAGATATTCAAGTCATTGTCATTTTTAAAGGCTTTGCAAAATATTTGCATAAATGGCATGTTTGGATTTGCATTCCTAATATTACCTAATGTAATTATTTAGTTTATATCATTTTTACTTCATAACTTAGATATAGATATAAATTTTAACCTACTTTAAAATTGAAATAAAAAACAATGAAAATTATTACAATATTTAAGTACATTTTAAAGGTAGTAGAGCCACGCTGATTTCAGCACGAACGGGCCGGCTCGACCGGGGCGGTACTACCCTCGCACAGAAAATCAACGTAAAATGACAGCATTCGTGCTGTCGTGTTTCGTTGGTGAGTGCGAGACCGGAGGCCCAATTGGTCTAGTCAACAAGTTCCATACTTGAGTTACAGTTACAGACTTGATTCCGTACAAAGATGCACAAGCATCACTAGGCCGCCATAGTGTGGGTCGCCATGCTGCATTGTTGCATTCGCAATGAGTATGGTGGCCACCACTCGTGGATTCTGCTTATGCTTTCCATCAGGCAGAGTAGAGTCATTTTGGCGGGCCAAACATAAAAAAAAAAAAAAAAAAAAAAAAAAAAAAAAAACATACAAGAAATTCCTCTGTATCATCGCCTAGTAGCGTATTTTAGATTAAATCTGTTCTGCATTTGAAGCTTTGATTTTGTCTTACTATTATTTTCAATCTTATTCTATGGCCAAGGCCTTCATAAGTGTAAAGGAGGCCTTAAAATAGACATGTCAGTTCCTTTATTATTTGAAACAAACACTTCCGGCCTTACATCTTTGTTTAAACATATTACAAATAGGATCTTTACTTGTACAATACAACTAAAGTCACGATTGTTATGTACTTACGACTTTTTGCAACAGAGCTCGTAAACTACATCAGAGAGGCAACAGGTCGATGTCAATGACCTTCCAATGTCATTACTAGTTTGATTACGAGTACTAAAATCATTTGATAAATAACCAAGGTTTTTTTAATAAATGTAGGAATCCGTACATTTATTTGACTGCTATATTTACTAACACACGATGCCGTTCTTAAATATTTATTTTATTCTGTTTTTAGTATTTGCTGTTATAGCGTCAACAGAAATACATGATCTCTGAGAATTTTAACTGTCTAACTATCACGGTTCATGAAATACAGCCTGGTGACAGACGTACAGACGAACAGCGAAGTATTAGTAATTTACCCGTTGGGTACGGAACCCTAAAAGAAAAGAATGATGCACATAATTTCTTTCTAGATATCGATTGCATCAAAGTGTTTTTTGATAAAGATTTAGTGTTTATGATATGATGTGTTTTGTGTTCAATTTTAAAATTAAAAAATTAAGAATTTTTTTTGACGAATGGTGATTAAATTTTTCTAAAACGAACTCCTAGTTACATTGAAATTGACAGTTAGTCTAAAATATTACATTGTTAGACAAGCTGATATTTCCTGAAAACTGCAACAAAATTAAACTGTAGGTACTTAATTTAGATTAGTAATGGTTTTGTAAATTTAGAGACGGTCTTGTGACACTAAATTAATACAATTTTAGGTATTTGAAATCAATTTTACGACTTTTTTTGTTTCGGCTTTTGGAGTTTATAGAGTACGTTTATTTCAAAAATGACGCTAACAAATTAAATAGCATGGAGAAATTAAATATATAACAACTGTGTCTCTGAATTATTTCAAAACTTTAGACAAAATTAGCACACTAATATTCTCAGGAAGTAAAAAAAAATAATGAAATGTTTTATGCTTAAAACCCGCAAAGTAACAATATTTCTTGAAATAGTGAACGTAATGAAAATACAGGATTTAGTAAACCTTGCATCATGCAGTTGAATACTTTAGAATATGTAGTTGGTGTTTTATTTATATTGAACTACCTTTTTCCCGCGGCTTCACCCGCATGAATCTTGATTCATCATCATCAACAACCCATAATGTCCCACGGCTGGGCTCGGGTCTCCTCTCAGCAGAGGGTTAAGGCCATACGTCCCCACGCTGGCCGAGTGCGGGTTGGATACTGGCAAGACAACGTTGTGGCTACATAATCTTGCCGTTGGATGTTTTTGATTATTTTATTTTATTCAATATGTACAGATACAGACAACAGATTAAAAAAATACAAATTACTGTCTTGGCAGTACATTACAGTAAACCTGCCATCTAGTTATAACTTATAACTGTACACAACTTTAACAGTAGACAGTGCTTCGTTTTGGCATAAGGCTAAAAATTATAAGAAACACTAAAACAAAAACTATAATTAGATACACAGTAACAAACTAAATATATATAGGCAACTGAGATATGCATTAAAATTAAAGTCTGCTATAACGGAGGAGAGAAGATTTGAAAGCATTGAGGCTTTCGTGAAAGATATCTAACTGTGAGCACACGGTATTATAGTTCCCGCACATTCTGTTTAGTGGGAAACATATAATTGCTGGGAGGAACACTAAATAATTGTAGTTTGCGTACAGATCGTGTTGGTATTTTAATTTCAATATTTTCTATGAGATTACTATCGATTATATACTGTACATTTTTGTGTAAGGTGCACAAGTCGCCCAACCATCTTCTATTTTCCAATCATTATGTATATCGATTATCGAGATATCGAGTCCTTCCTCAAAAATCGAAGTATTTCCATGTCAAATTTCATTGAAATCAGTGCAGTGGTTTAGCCGTGAAAGCGTAACACGCAAACAGACTTACTTTTAATTTGTAATATTAGTATGGATTAGTATGGCTAAAGTTAAGTTATGGAATCAGGCGTTACTTTGCGGAAATCCATGACATTAAATGCTATGAAATATATTTAGCTTTAATTCCGCGAGACAAATATCCAGGTCTGAAAGCAGGGCACAAATCCCACCGTCATGCATACTCACATGCGTATCATGCATATGTACACATACAAAACAAGTGAGAAATAATTAGCATGCCATGCAACCAAACCTATTCTCGACACGTGTTTCGCCCCTCCACGGGGCATCCTCAGGATATGTTGACTCGTCGAGCGTTTGAGCTCGAATGCGCTAGCGCACTGCTTTCAGACCTGGATATTTGTCTCGCGGAATTAAAGCTAAATATATTTCATAGCATTTACTGGCTAAAAGTTCTGAAGTGATACCACATTTATGCACCCGGAGGGTTCTCACGGTATCATAAACCGGTGTTAACTAATTGTTTTGTTCCTTTTCACCCAGTAAATTAGGTTACCGGAGTCTCATACTCACTCCCACATTACAGTGGTAGGCAGTAACGGTCTTGGGATTCTTGATTTAGCTTCTTACCCCTTAAGTGACCCGTCTATGCCATAAAAAAAAAACATTTACCTACACACGAGTGCACCAATAACTGGACTAGTTAATCTTCGTCAACAGCTTTTAAACTGAATCTTTAAAGAAAGAAGGCGTTAGCATGCTAAGCAATGGAGTTGGGATAGGGATTCTTTCAAGTTTTACTTCTCCTTGCAGTTTCGCTGTCCTGTGTAGTTAGGTTCCTTAATCGCCTCTTACGTCACCTACGCGATTAATAGGGTTGGTATAACTACACAATCATACTTACACCAACTATACTATGTATTTTTTTAAATGTCTGGACCTGCCAAAATGACTCTACTCTGCCTGATGGAAAGCATAAGCAAAATCCAAGAGTGGTGGTCCATACTAACCATACTAATTGCGAATGCAACAATGCAGCATGGTGACCCACACCATGGCGGCCTAATGATGCTTCTGTATCATTGGGCCTATGGTCTAGCAATCACCAACAAAACACGACAGCACGAACGCTGTCATTTTAACCGACTTAAAAAAGGGAAGAGGATATCAATTGACTGTTTTTTTTTGTTACTTACCTCATAACTTTCGACTGGGTGAACCGATTTTGATGATTCTTTTTTTATTTGAAAGCTGGTGCTTCCCGTGTGGTCCCATTTTTGTTCATTTGGTCCAGATTGAAGTCGGTTTTTTTTGTTCAAATTTGTAATTATAATTAGTAGTACCGCCCTGGTCGAGCCGACCCGTTCGTGCTGAAATCAACGTGGCTCTACTACCTTGTAAGAGATTTGCTCTACAGACTATGCTCTACTACCTTGCTTATATGTTGATGATATTGTATTAGAAACACGAGGTAACACGAGAATATATGATAATATTACACTTTCATTTGAACTAGGTACGTGTAGTTCAAACGAAAGTAATGTTGTAATGCATGTTTATATTTAAGAAAGTTAAATATTAACATATTTTAGTATTCAGTTTGTTCAATAATTTGAGTGGTAAAAACCGAGAATAATGTATCTGAAGTAGTAGTAATAGTAGTAGTTGTATTAGTAAACAAAACCCTTTTTAAACGACTTCTAAAAGGTGACTTTTGTATGTACACTGATTACTCCGTCAATTGTAGACCGATTTTGAAAATTCTTTTTGTTTAAGAAAAAGTTTATGTCCAGAAAGCGGACTATCAAATAATGTACAATACAAGAATAGTATCTATATATTTATATGTGGGCACTCACACTTAAACACGTAATAAGCGGTGCGAATTTTTACCACATACTTATACTCGTAACGTCACAATTAGTATTGTGCGCCAATAAACCCATTTCCATTGAAAGACAGGTTCATTGGTCCAGTTTTAATCGATGACAGTGCATCATTCTTTTGTCTCAGCAATGACATAAAAACAATACATGATAAAACTAAATCCTGGTATGAACATTGAACATATTTTAAAAAATGATGTGTCTTAAAGATATTTCTAAAGAATGAAAATAAAAATAATCATTTTTGTAGTAATTTTGTACCATACTGCAGCTTCTAATAACTGATATTTAAGCTGTGGGGGAACGAGTCATTACATCCCTCCAACGCAAAGGGAGAATCCTCCGACCAGACTGATCATCACGGCCCAAAGGTTGATGTTTGGAATTTGTATAAATAAATGCTAATAGGCGCGAGAATTTCTATATTGTTATACATAGATTAGTCGTGAAAATGTTACTACGTAATTTGTTGTGTCTTCGGTAGATGGCGTTGTAGCATGTTTGTGTTGCTGTATGTTGAAGTCGCCACAAAAATCATCATATTCTTACCCTTTTTCCAAATCTATTTAGGGTCGGCATAGTAAGCTTTTTTCCATTCACCTCTATCACTCGTCAATTCACTGCTTACTCCCTTTTTAACAATCTCCTCTTTCACTCAGGCCATCCATCTTTTCGTTTGTTGCCTTCTACTCGTACTCTTATATGCGCCAACTTACATTTATTAGCTTTCTTATCTACTCTCTCAACTTTCTTTCACTGGTGCTAATCTCAGCATTTTTTAAATTTAGTAATTTATCACCTTCTCATGTTCTAATCACACCACACACCCATCTTAATATTCGCATTTCAGTTACACGAAGGCGTTGCTCACTCGTTTTGTTTGTTGGCAAACACTCAGATATATATACGATTTCCCACATTATAACAAATAAAGTAGGTACCTATTTAATTAAAAAACATTCCACTGAACATAGAACAATTAATTTACTTATGGTTGTGGAATATTAATTAAGTAAACATATATTTTTTAATTATTGAATATTGAAATTCTCACATATTTTTTTGCTAATATTACATTTCGTTATTGCTGTATTATTTTGTAAATTAATGTCCAACAATGTAGAGTTTAAAGCAAAATTGAATTATTTACTACATTTTCTAATAGCAATAGGACTGCACGTTTGGCCTAGTGGTTTAACGGTTACCACGCCGCCGTTTCCAACTTCGCCAAGTGTCGTGGATTCAAATCCCACGTAAGACAACACTTTGTGTGATCCACAAATTGTTGTTCTGAGTCTGGGTGTTATTTGTGTCCGTTTCATGTATGTTTGTAAAGTCCCCTGCGAAACAGGATTCATTCCTAGTGCGGGAGTTGTGTTTTTAAACAAAAAAAAAACTTTTCTAATTTAAAACGGCCCTGTGAGCGGGCAAGCCGGTGCAGGCAGGCCCAAAAGACATCATCATCATCAACCTATCGCAGTCCACTGCTGGACATAGGCGTCTCTTATTGCACACCACCTGGTTCGATCCTCGGCTTCTCGCGTCCAGCTTTTTTTTTTCTTTTTTTTATGGAATAGGCCGGCAAACGAGAAGACGTATCGCCTGATGGTAAGGGATTACCGCCGTCCATGGACACCCATAACACAGAGGCGTCACAAGTGCGTTACCGGCCTTTGGGGGTTGGGGGGGGGAAGATAGGGGGAGGGTGTGGGCCTCCGGTATCCTCACTCACTCGGTGAAACACAGCCCAAGCACTATTTCACACCAGTTTTCTGTGAGGCCGTGGTATCACTCCAGTCGAGCCGGCCCATTCATGCCGAAGCGTGGCTCTCCCACGGTTGTGGACCACTAAGTGGACAACAGCTCCTGTCAGTCGTCTGTCAAAAGACATTCACTGAGTAAAATCAGCAGTATGTTGAACAACGAGCGTGTTTGAAATGCGTAGAGAATGTGGAAGAACCACCAGTGTCAACATTATCCAAAATGGCGTTCTGTCGTTTCTGCCTACCCATGACTTATTTGAGTGAATGTAATGTTTTTTTATGATAACAACGTTGTGTGCAGCACCATTATCGCAATTATTCTTATCGATATACCATATGTTCAGTTCAGGAGCGAATGACTAAGTGGCAACCGAGTAGATTAACAAATTGCTAAGTCAAGCTAAATTAGCTCGTTCAATCTAAGGATGGGACCCATTCTTAATTCACAACAATAACTTGTGGATCACACGAAGTGTTGTCCCATTAGCGTTGCTAGACGTCCCGTATTTCCCGGGACGTCCCGTATTTTAGCCATAGTTTAAAATGTCCCGGCGGGACTGCTTCGGTCCCGTATTTTTGTCGTATCGCTAAAATCGGTCGATCTATGTTTCACATGTATTTGCGCAAGCACCGCGAGCGTCTATGACGTCAGAGTCAGAGTGTGTTACTGTGTGTTAAATTGATCTGTGGTCAGAGTGTCACTTCGATTCAATTTTTACAATAATTTTGAAGAAGCTGCGGAACTGTTTAAGTTAGAAGAATGGGACAGTCCCATGTGGGAGTTGAACCCACAACACTTGGCGAAGTAGGAAACGGCGTGCGACCGCTTAAACCACTAGACCAAACGTGTTCTAACTCATCTGTTCCGGTCGCCATACGAACATCTGTAGTAATCATTAGAGGTTCTTAGAGCCGTAAAAAGTCTAACAATAGTCTATTGAACTTCGAAATCGCCAAGTACTTGGGTTGTGGGGTCCATATGACAGTCGCTCAATGTAAAAATCTATGTACAGCCGTATCGTAGTAGATTAAAAGCCGACCCCTACCTGGTTATGAAAAAGACTCGAAGGTTCATAATAGAACATGTTCAGATATGTTCAAACAAGTTAATACGCAACTATTGTAGAAATAGTAAGGCGTGTCCGCGAGAGATATTATATCTATTGTTTCACAATGACCTAGAAACGTTACTATGTTATTTGTCATGAAATCTATTGAATACTATTCTTGTTGACCACGTCTAAGAGAAATGCGCGATTCGAATGATGCATTTATTTTAAGTTCTATTATATCTATTCGATTTCAATAAACATTTACTCCATTTAAATGAATATCAAAGGTTCCCGGAATTAACAAACATTCAAATGTTTTTGTACTTAATTATTTTTATCATTTGTGTGGACTTTTAATGTTTAATTTGATCTGGGTATTTCTATGTATAAAAATTCAAATTTACAAAAACAACCATATTATCACATCATATGTAAACATATTTAACAATCATCTGTAATACTTATTTCGCTGTAATATTTATATTATAAGTCGACTCTGCTTAGTTTGGGATTAGACGGCGCTGTCTAAATGTATTATGAATATTAGGCTCACCAACATTTCAATACACTCATTAAAATTGTATGGGATACATAGACATGAAGGGGGTCGTCTTGAATGGGAACCCTGACTATCCCAGGGTGCGCGCTTTGTGGCGCGTCGCGCTTCCACCCCGGCCTGCTAGACAGACCCGGGCTGACAGATGAGACCATCTGTTACCCCAAGGCATGCGCTTATGGACCACGAAGATCGTTCTGCGATTTTAGGTGCCTGAGTCGTCTGCGGTCATAAGCAGAATCCAAGAGTGGTGGTCACCATACTCATTGCGAATGCAGACAATGCAACAATGCAGCATGGTGACCCATACCATGGCGGCCTACTGATGTTTCTGCATCATTGGGTATTTTGTTTACTGCCCTAGTAAGCCCTACTTTACTAGAATGCAATGGGCATTAAGGTACGATGCACAAATGTGTATAAATTTTAAAATAAATACTGTAATTACTTTGTGCTTAGATATTGTATTATATATATGCAATGACTGAATTAATTACTGCTTTTTCCTTAAAAAAAATCAATAAATATTGCTTAATATAACACAATTTATAATGGAAATAAACGTATGTCGGAATTTTTTTTTTAATAACATTGAAATAATAAAAATTAACTTAAGTTCGACACGCACTATATTTATTTCTGTTATAAATTATAATTTATTGAAATGTTCGGTGCCCGTGAAAAAGGTTCGTATGAAAGTAGGTTGCATATCGAAACCGTAATACGATTAAATGTAATGTTCCATGGTATTACTTTGTATTGAACGGTTGAAAACAGAAACGCGTTTTTTTAAACGGTTTTATTAAACGGTTTTATTATTTAGCTCACCCCGTTTATTTTATTTATTTATTATTCTTGGGTCAAATTTAGTAATTCAAATTTCACCCTCTTCCTGTCAACCGATTAATCTGAAATTTTGTATACACTTTGGATTTTGGTGACAATACAATTATGTTTATTCATTATCATTATAAATTCAAGATGGCCGCCGCTACAAAATGGCGGATAACGTAGGTTTTATCGATCCCATCAATATGGGTATCAAATGAAAGTGCTCAACCAGTATAATACAATGTACTATATAAAATTAAAATCCAAGATGGCGGCCTCTACAAAATGGCGGATAACTTAGGTTTTATCAATCCCATCAACATGGGTATCAAATGAAAGGTCTCAACAAGTAGAATACAATTTACTATGCAAAATATTTTTTTTTTACCTATTTTTATTGAGTTTTTCTAGCGTACACGAACCGACTTAATTTTTTTAATTTTTCATAGTGAACTACTGATACTACTAATACTATGAAAAATTAAACCTCAAAACTTGAAAATAAAAAATATATAAAAAAGTTTTTTAATTTAAAAATAAAATCGTTGGGCCCGATTTTATTTTTTATCAGACAATTTTTTTTTATTTTTTACCTTTTAGTACATTATTTTCGATAAAACCGTTTAAATTAAAAAACTTTTTTATATATTTTTTATTTATAGGTATTGGACTGACAAAGTAACTATTTAAAGGTAGTAGAGCCACTCTGATTTCAGCACGAACGGGCCGGCTCGACCGGGGCGATACCATCCTTGCTGACGTGTTTCGTTGGTGAGAGCGAGACTGGAGGCCCAACGATGCAAAAGCACCACAAGGCCGCCATAGTGTGGGCAACCATGCTGCATTGTTGCATTGTCTGCATTCGCAATGAGTATGATGACTATTACCCTTGGATTCTGCTCATGCTTCCCATCATGCAGTGTTTTTTTTTATGTTTGGGCCTGCCAAAATGACTCAACTCTGCCTGATGGAAAGCAAAAGCAGAATCCAAGAGTGGTGGTCACAATACTAGCAACAATATATAATGGTAACCACTATGTTGGCCTGTTGATATTCTTCTACATCATTGGGCCTCCGGTCTCGCACTCACCAACGAAACACCAATGCTGTCATTTTAGTATGGTCTTTGTGAGAGGGTAGTACCGCCCCGGTCGAACCGGCACTTTCGTGCTGAAATCAGAGTCGCTCTACTACCTAGAGTTTTTATAATACAATGAGTGTGTGTCTTTTATAGAACACATTAGGCATGATCATATTGGGCTTACGTCGCGTTAGCAAAACCGACGTAATCATACCGCAAGTACTCTACAGACAAGCGAAATAACTGTTCTACTGTATATAGAGTAAAAATTATGGCAGATTATGAAAGATTAATATCATGTGATTAATATGATGTTGAACATGTTTTAGCAACACATTATTTTACAAAATGTCTGGACTAAAAAACCGAATTTGGTGTCATCAAATGGATGTCGTAAGTAAGTTAACTATGCAGGTCAGCAAAATTTAAAACAAAAACTCTGTACCAACCCGTTTGGTCAATGCGGTATTGTAAGCTAAAACTTTCTTTCATAGGAGAGGCCTATGTCCAGCAGTGGACTATCAAAGGCTGTGGATTTGCTGTTTATTCCATCTCAACTTAGTTATGCGTAAATCTCATTTTGCGGTTGTTTAAAGCTTTTATAGACGATTAATGAAGTCATCATATATATAATGTTCTTGATTGCATGGTACGCAATGTCAGTTATGTTACAAACTGCGGGTTTATTAGTTAGTTATCACCTGTCGTGTAAGCATCGAGTTACTACTAAATTACGTTCGCGATAATACAACTTACCTAGCAATGTTATTGAGTTATAATACTAGAAACGCTACTTCAAACCAAAGCTGTGCGCAACTTCATATCAGAGGGGCTCAGAAAATGTTTCGTTTTCATAGATTACAAGTTAATGCGTGGAGATGCGACATTTTTTATTATTCTGTCTATATGATTTGTACTCATATATGATTAGAGAAATTAACTAAAACTTTTCGTTCGATCACTATGAGTTCAGCCGAGCGAGTAGGTGCGTTGATGTCTCGAGACATCAACTCATGGAATAAAACACTTCACCGCGGTGTATATTCTATACGTAGTAATATTATTTCAATGGGCAATATTTATTTGACTAGTTACGCATAGGTTCTTGTCAGTTTATAAGTGTTGCTATTGTAAAGAAATCTGGGTCAAATTTAACACTCGAGACTGCATTACCTCAAAATATGAAAGTACGTTTTATGACATGTGTAAAACAATTTTGATATAATAAAACCAATATTCATTAGCCACTACCCATTATCAAGTGCCCTTAATTGGAACAGGTACTATAATACCTTAAATATTAATTGACTGATATCATAAAATGATACGTAAATTTCATATAAATTACTTAGGATACTATTTTTGGAGTTTTTGTTTTAATTAAATTGGTTCAAAGGACAAGCTATACTTTATACAAGCGTAATAAAAGCTACATGCGTATATATAATGTAGATTTACACGCGTGTATTTCTTGCTTTATTTATCGTGTCTGTAGACAAGTTTGACACTTTATTGCCTAAAGGTCTCTCCAGATTGTCCAACCTAGTGTACTAAACCGTGGGAGAGCCACGCTTCGGCATGAATGAGCCGACTCGACCGGAGTGATACCACGGCCTCACAGAAAACCGGTGTGAAATAGTGCTTGCGCTGTGTTTCACCGAGTGAGTGAGGAAACTGGAGGCCCATACCCCACCCCTATCTCTCCCCTTCCCTCCCCTTAACCCCTACCCCCTTCCATCCCCAAAAGGTCGGCAACGCACTTGTGACGCTTATGGTGTTGCAGGTGTCCATGGGCGGCGGTAATCGCTTACCATCAGGTAATACGTCTGCTCGTTTGCCCGCCTATTCCATAAAAAAAAAAACTAAACACCCACATATTAGCAAGTTCTATAATTTTAAGTACACTTACCGGAAGGTTTACAGCCTGCTAAGTAAGTGCGAGTAAAGTAATAAATACTAAATTAAATTCACATAAACTGTAGTCATCCAGGCACTATCGATTAAATGAGAAAATTGGGAATATAATCAGGAAAAGTATTTAAGAAGGGAAAGCATTGGAAGGTAATAGATATTGTCTGTAATAGAGACAGATTGGGAAACGTGGCGAGCTCATCAATACGTTATTAGCAAAACGTTGGAACCCTATAATCGATATAAAACCCAGTTTAAATATACAACTAATAAAAATTTTGTACTACATTCTTGCAAATATATGTCATTTCATTTCATAAATAAATATTTCTGACACCTAACGCACAACTCCATCTAGTCCTAAACTAAGCAGAACTTGTATTATGGGAACAAGCCAACTTACTGATATAATTACATTTATACTTCTTTTGTAAATACGTACATATTATACATAGAAAACACCCAAACTCTGAAACAAATATTTGCAGATCATGCAACCATGGTCCGACACGGGAATCGAAACCAAGACCAGCACAGCAGTCGCTTACGCTACCATGTGCCACCGAAGCAGTCAGTTCTAACACTTAATGGGGAAATAAGTTTCTTGTGTAACTTTAATATGTAAAAGTGGCCTACTTTCAAACGGGCATGTAGGCCTATGTTTATAACTTCATATTACTCTACTTATTCTCAAAGTTTCAACAACGTCTGTACATTACGAAAATCTGAACGAATTTAGGATCATGTTCTATATCAATATGAGTATGTTGTTTAGTAAATTTGATAGTACGCCGAGAAGATGTTGATTGATAGTCACGAATAATAAACCCTTAAAGTACTTTTGTTGACTTCATTACTGTCAAATCAAATTTTTCAGCAGGTATTTATTACTTTATCGAACTGAGTTCTTACTTATTTTATAACGGAATGTAATAAGGAAAATATCTGTAAAGTTACAAACCTTTTCATTCAGTCACTGTTTCTATATCGACACTAAGAGAAAAAATCTCAAGCTCATAAAAGAATATTGCTATAGTTATTGCTTTTGTTCCATGTTTCCTAATATTCTGTCGGTGTAATGTCTTTGTATAACATCGAAATACTCGTAAAAACTAGCTATTATTGTTTACATCACAGACGGCGACATTTAGTAATATCTAAAACATTGACTGGTTTCTTACTTGTCGGGTGAGCCACCCAATTGTTGGACCTCTTTGATATAAATCATCATGTTGATGATGCAAGAGGCTATCAAGTCACCTGCTAAACATAGATAAAAATATCATGAAAAAATATTGAAATTGCATGTTTCTTTTCAAGTAAAAGCTTCTTTAGGCGCGTTAAGCACTTTTTGGGTGAACAAATACCATGGAACTAGTCCCACAAGTGGCTCTCCCACTCTACCGTGGGAGAGCCACGCTTCGGCATGAATGGGCCGACTCGACCGGAGTGATACCAAGGCCTCACAGAAAACAGGTGTGAAATAGTGCTTGCGCTGTGTTTTACCGAGTGAGTGAGGATACCGGAGGCCCATACCCCAATCCCCTACCCTTACCTCCCCCCCCCCCATCCCCAAAAGGCCGGCAACGCACTTGTGACGCTTCTGGTGTTGCAGGTGTCCATGGGCGGCAGTAATCGCTTACCATCAGGCGATGCGTCTGCTCATTTGGCGGCTTATTCCATTAAAAAAAAACTCGCGTCATCGTCACCGAACGCTTTCCATGAGCTATATTTATTACTTCTTTTTATGGCACATTTTATTTAAAGAGCAAAAAAGTTCATTTCAGGTGAGCTTAAACAACCGTTTGTATAGAGTTTTGAGTTTTAACTTCTGTCGGCAGTCCTCATGACTGCTTTATGATTTTTTATTTAAGTAGTTACCTATTAAAGTTGAAGTTATTACAATTATACATATAATTATGGAAAAACTATGATGAACTATGAATAAAAACCTGAAGGATTCATAGTGTTGGTTTTCATTCGTGCAGATCAAAAGTCATAAATTTCATTCAATTTCATTAAAGACGTAAAATTAAAAAAGTAAGATCTGATAAACTCTACTACTATTTCAAAGGTTTTCTTTTCGAAAAGCTGGATTATGGGTTTTGTGAGGTAATAAAAGGCTTATTTTAAGCACACATAAAATACAATAACTTTCTACGTCATTTGACGTAACTAAAAAAACTACCATTAAACGCGATCTAAATTTATATCGTGTTACTCAGGAACAAGAACAGTTTCGCTATAGCTATTAACGATAACATCTCAATAGTTCGATGATGTAAAATCCAATCACCATTTAAAAATCTATATCTATATTTTGTCAACTATAATATTCAAGTAGGTTGCACTTACTTAAAAGTTGGCAACCCTGTTTCCGTCTATAAAGCACTGTTGATTAACTGAAAAAAATAGCAATATAGGTATTGAATGTATATTACGAGAAGACCTCAAAAAGATTCCATCATTTAAATAATCCAGTTTCAAATAGTTTGTTGATAAAACAGTTTTGATGTCATGTAAATTTTACAATGAGCTTAGTGTGAGCTTCTTCCATATCAACTCAAGCATAATGGTGACCCCGCTACCCATTGCTATTGGCCCGTACTGAAATCTTGGCTAATCACAAAGGACAACGCACTCGCAGTCGATAACGAAATAAACTCGCACTAGGCTTTCAGATTAAAAAGTTACGTGACAGACAACATGAGCGCTCACCTTACATGAATATATCCGCAATTATAACTACAGGTTAGATATTTGTTACATGAAATAATTCCGCATACTGCCGCACCAATTTTATGGATTTCATGAAATCGATCTGTTCTCGATAGATTGAATGAATGGTGACGAATTATTGATTGCCAGTTGTTATTCGAACGCTGGTTACGTAGTCAAAAGTTGAATAAACTAGATTAGACATCTGAAACTATCAGGCTTTTAATTCAATTATAAAAGTACTATTTTTAGTCACTGAACAACAACAAAAAAAGATCTTAAGTGCAGATTTTTAAGCTGCTTTGATAATCGCCTATTCAAACACTACATTAATCATAAACACTCCCAGTAACTTTTCTAAATCACTCTTTGAATACCAGTTACGTCAATACAAAATCGACTTAAAGACCATAAAGGAACATTAACTGTTATATTTATAACTGTACATAATGCGGGGATAATCCGTAGTTGAATACATATCGTGTAACGTGAACATGTTATTATGTCACTGTTACATACTGTTTAGTGGCTTCATCTCGAGAGATAGAACAGAGACAGTGACTGAAGAAAGACTATTTGATCAAAGAATTATAAGCAACGCGACGTTCACGAGTGTTATATATTTCTGTTTACCTATCTCATGTAGGTAACATGTCACATATTCACTCAAATATTAGTATATAATACCTCTTTCAGGTCATGACATACTTATTAAAAAAAAGTAAATTTTGATTTTATTAATATTGAAAACTGTCAACAGAAAAGTCCAGGTTCTCATCAGTCAACCTTTGTCCATTATTTCTCCGTGCCCTTTTCCTAAAAATGGGGCTAAATTCCCCATTGGGATACTAAGGGCTACTAAGTTCAAACAGTTCAACTGAATATCAGTTTTTTATCGAATCGACTGGCATCGGACCTCCGCAACTCTGAGGCAAACTGAAATCGAAGATTGAACTAGTTGTCAGTATATTTAAGGGCACTGACTTCCCAATAATGAATACTTTAGATGATGTTCATGACACTTAACGTCCTCTCCGAAGCTGAAACACAGCTAAACCTTCCATACTCCAGACTGTCATTAATAATTTCTTGTATTAAAAACCCAGGAACACTTTTAGCCCGACCCGGGAATCGAACCCGAGACGTCTTGATCGGCAGTTCGCTAACCGCTAAACCAAAGGGACAGTCAGGCAGTCAGTCAGTTCATGTTAATTGTATTTGTTTCTATTGCTGATTACAACTGTAAACTCGATGCACCTTCCTTATTAGATTCCTAAACCCTCTAAAGATAGGCTGGTAGAGAATGCCCAGGGCATTAAGTCCGCTGATGTTCATAAAGTGCATTAGGTTCCTAATAAATAAAGACGTGTACCGTTACGTTTCGCTTAGTAACCAATGACTTGTCTGTTCTTTTAGGTCATTTAGCACAAAAAAAAGCATTAAAACTATTTTGATCTCGAAATAATATGTATACCGTTATTGTAATTATATAGTTATTTTATTCATGTAGTATTATTCGTTTTTACTGCACACATTTCAGAAAAAATACGACGTTTTGAATGTCCTTCTTATGGAAGGTCACGGAGACGGTGTCGTCACAACCGTGAACAACATTATATAAATTAATAATATTAAATCAAATTTAATATGTAAGCAAGGAACATTTTAAGAAATGAGTACAATTTAAAGTGTCAATCAACGAAGAACGAACTACATTTGTGGTATAAATTAGATGTTTTTACAGAGTGTCTTGAACTTTGCAAATATACCGGAGAAGATCTAACAGGATTCTTTCATGTTTGTATTTACGTCTCATTGAACATTGTAGTGCAGCTGTAAGAAGTTTCAAAGTTCGTCGTAAAATGAATATTTGAATCGGTAACCGTCCAATATTTAGCAACAGAGAAATTGGAGCCTTATGATGCGTAAATATTTCCCAATGGAATATTGAACCCTTTAACAAAATACATGTAACACAAATAAGACAATACACAGTTAGCTACATACATATATTATGAATTTTGACTTTAAAAATTTTTTAACAAAATAAAAACCGACCTCAAGGTAAATTTGTATTTAGTCGGAACCGAATCCACGATTTCTGATGTTGCAATCAGAGCTACAACCAACTAGACCGACAAGCCAATAATAATAAATATTTCTGATATCTAACACACAACGCCATCTAGTCCTAAGCTAAGCAGAGCTTGTGTTATGGGTACTAGACAACCGATATAAATACATATATACTTTGTTTTTGTAAATACATACATATTATACATAGAAAACACCCAAATTCCGAAACAAATATTTGCAGATCATACAAACATTTGGTCCGACCCGGGATTTGAACCCGAGACCTCAAATACAGCAGTCGCATACGCTACCCCTGCGCCACTGAGGCAGTTAAAATAATTTTACCTTATAAGTTTATCTGTTAATTAAACGACTTTATTATCAACTGAACTATTATAACCATAGTTAAGAGAGAAACTACTAAACCTAAGGCAGTTAAAAAACTAGGAAAAAAACTATTATGGGGGCAATGCCTTATGCATTTGCGGTTTAAACCAACTGTCTTTACCGGCTGTTTGAAGCACTAACCGTTATTTATTTTTCACCTCAATTCAATTGCCACTAAAAATTGACTAGTTATAAATTTTAAGTAACTAGTCTGCATGTCTCATTAACTATCTGTGTAGTAATGAAATAGATAGATAGATATTCTTTATTGCACACCATAAAATGAAATATACAAGGAAGACAGTCAAAAAATAAAATCAGTGATACAATGGGCGGCTTTATCATAGACTGCGATTTCTTCCAGGCAACCTTTAGATGGACTCTACTAGTGATTTGTAGTTTGTGGTGCACATTTAGAGTTTGCGTATAAAAGTAATATTACCTAACAGAAGTACAAAAATACATATAGGTATATATCCTCCCTCACACATATATACATGCACTTACAGACATATAAATAAATATGAATACATACATTAAAGCAGATAGTTATTGCAGAGATAGGTAGTGATCCTTGACGAGTTTCTTGAAACTGAAAATAATGCGTATATAAAAAATACGTAGTGTCACCACCCCTGTTAAACCCGTGTGGGTGTCGTAAAATCGATTAAGCTAACTACACAAGACTACAGTACCGCAAATAAAAGAAATACTCAAATTATTTTTAAAAAACCCTGCGACATTAACTGCCATCTTTATTAAATTCAGGTTTTCTTTTTAGTTTTTTTTTTTCAATTTTCCTGAACCCATTGTCACTTTCACGACTAAGACGAATCTATTGACACCACTCACATAAAAATAGGACAAGCCAAACGGCACGCCCTTGAGCCTAAGCAGGCTCAAGGGCGTGCCAAAGAAATAGACATACATACATATACTCGAAAAACATAACCCTCCTTCTTTCGCAGTCGGGAAAAAAACCTTTTACCATCCCGTCTGGCCTGATAAGCACACTTAAATATATATCTGATGTAGAACAACTGAATAATGCTAATCACACAATTATTAATGTCTTAGCAATGAGCTAATCAATCACCACACGGCCAAATGGCCTGTCAAGTACGCTACAGAAAAATCATTAAATTCAAAAACTCTACATGTACTTTTTAAGATCACTGATGTTCGTTTGAAATATAATGGAAAACTTTTGCATTACACCAGAAAAAATTATTCCCCGACGCGTTGAACTTGACAAAATACAACCAAAGGCCCGTATTCACTATGTATAGTGCGAGTGGTGTTTAGTGCGGGTGATCGGTGATTGGTGGAAAGTACGTGTCGACAGCGAATTCGCGATCCACACATCCAACAATCGTTGATCGCCTCACTTTACACCTGCACTCGCACTAAGCAAAGTGAATACCGGCCTTAACGGATCACAGTTAGACCAGACATTATGAACCCACTTGACACAGTAACTGCTAACGATATGACCACTTAAAAACGGCGCCGTTCGTGTAGTAACTGTTGACCCCGTGTTTAGTTGAACAAGTTGAACCTGACCTTACACAGCAATAAATAGTTTTTTGTATAAAGCAACATATATATTATATACGTTGAAAATGACATCAGATTGATACTGTGCTATTTAAATGGAATGTTTTAGAAATGGGTTAGATGCTTTTCTTTACGCTGTGATTGACGCCAAATCACAAATTTTACAAGTTATTACTATCTATATATTAGTAGAGACCGCTTAAACCACTAGGCCAACAGAAATGGAGTGTTACCAGGCCTCACTGACAAGCGGTGTTAGCAATTCCTTCTTTGCTTTTCACTAGGAGTGAGACAACAGAAGCCCCAAAAGGTGATAAGAACCTTACCTTTTCTAAAAGTACTTTTTAATGTAGCATTTTGATTTTTTAGACTATTTTACTATGAGCGCCTGACAGAATATAGGTGTTCCTCTGGTGTTTATATAAAAGCCGACGCACTATTAAAAGTTAGTTACATGACCGATGGATTGTTCATTCGCTAATGCAGTAGTCGTGGGAGGACCGCTTCATCCACTAACGACTTATAGGATTATCCCCACAACATGTTATATAGTAAGAGAGCTACTGAACCTTTCGACTAACGGTGTATCTGTAAGGCTAGAAACTAACACTCCAGTGCTATTTTTCTCCTCACATGTCAAGGAAATATGCTAGCTTGCACCGCCGGTCTTTGTTCCTACTTTCTTTAAATCGCTCAGACAAACATATAAATGAATTACAACTTTACAGAATGAAATTTGATTGATCATGTAATTGAAGAAAGGTGTGTCTTTCTGTATGCCTGGCAGGTATTTGTGCTCATCGGAATCGCCTATCATTTTGGCTTGTGAACTTCTTAATAATTGAACTAAATCCTATAAAAATTTCAGGCTTACAGGAATAAGTATTTTTTTCTCAGTTTTTTACACTTTCAAAAACATGAAAGATGATGATGTGCAGGGCTGAGACCTGCCAGGCGATGGTTACGTACTTAGCACGTTATGACTCATCACTACAAGAGTTTCTAGCCTTACAAACACAACGTTAGTCGAAAGGTTCAGTAGCTCTTGGTCCAATACGTATGATAAGATTTGATACGTATGTATTTGAAAATGAAAGCTAAAATTCGCATGAAAACTGAGAATGTGTGATAACGTGATAACCCAGGTCATTAAAATAAATCAATTCTAATTTGTAGATGAAACAAAATCTATAACAGATTTTGAAGCCAGTAATGGGCGAAAATACAAGAAATAATTTGTAAATGTGTGTAAATAAAATAGTATAACAAAATATTACCTATAGGTATAACCTTAACCTAGATACTATAAAATCCTTGCAACGCAGATCCTTTTTGAAGATATGTTTTAGGTATAATATGTGCTTTCTTTTTATATATTGTTACTACTGTTTGCACAAATTATCACAAATTTTACCCAAAAAAAACCGACTTCAATCTGGACCAAATTGAAATGGGACCACACGGGAAGCAGCACCAGCTTACAATTAAAAAAAGAATCGTCAAAATCGGTTCACCTAGTCGAAAGTTATGAGGTAACAAACATAAAAAAAAAACAGTCGAATTGAGAACCTCCTCCTTTTTTGAAATCGGTTTGGAAAAACGCTTATTCTGCGTCTGATTAAAATGAAAACAATTTCATTCATTTTTGAAACTGTTAGATTACTCAGTTAGTCTATATTTATAAAAGCGAAATACCACTCACTTATTAATCACGAAATCTCAGAAACTATAAAACCTACAAACATGAAATTTAGCAGGTAGGTTCCTTATAGGGTGTAGACATCCGCTAAGAACGGATTTTACTAAACTCTGCCCCTATGGGGGTAAATCAGGGGATGAAAGTCTGCGTGAGCGAAGCTGCGTGCAAAAGCTAGTAATCTATATATATAAAAGCGAAATACCATTCACTTATTAATCACGAAATCTCAGAAACTATAACACCTACAAACTTGAAATTTAGCAGGTAGGTTCCCTATAGGGTGTAGACATCCGCTAAGAACGGATTTTACGTAACTCCACCCCTAAGAGGGTAAAACGGGGGTTGGACGTTTGTATGAAAGTCCTATGTTTTTGAAGTAAGAGACTTGAAATTTAAAATGTATGCTCTATAGATGCTGTGGAGGTGTACTAATAATGTATCTTTAGAAATCAACCCCCTTTTTGAGTTAAAACGGGGGATGGTAGTTTGGACACAAACGAGGTTGCGTGGGTCAGCTAGTTCTTTCATATTTCACTTCCCAATCCAATCAATATTTTTTAGAAAATAAATGTCATGTGTATTAATTTCCGTTTCTTTTTCAGGTAATATGCAACTCAACAGAATGCGACGAAAAATTATTGCAGTGAGTTGTTAATACGATAAAGTAAGACGTTATTCTATAGAAATAATTTAGGTTTATATTATACTAGCTTTTGCACGCAGCTTCGCTCACGCAGACTTTCATCTCATCCCCTTATGTACCCCCTTAGGGATGGAGTTTAGTAAAATCCGTTCTTAGCGGATGTCTACACCCTATAAGGAACCTACCTGCCAAATTTCAAGTTTGTAGGTGTTATAGTTTCTGAGATTTTGTAATTAATAAGTGAGTGGTATTTCGCTTTTATACATATAGATTTTTGTACCGTATAAAAAGTTTCAATTTTATGGACGTGCTATAAAGTCTCCCACATCATCCCTCTGTCTGTATGTATATATAACTAGCTGACCCACGCACACGCAACGTCGTTTACGTCTCCTATTGCCCGTAGCGTAAAAGAATTCCCCCGTTTTTGCAACATTCTTCATTGGTACTCCGCTCCTATTGGTTTTAGTGTGATGATATATAGCTTATAGCCTTCCTCGATAAATGTACTATCCAACACTGAAACAATTTTTCAAATCGGACCAGTGCTTCCTGAGATTAGCGCGTTCAAATAAACAAACTCTTCAACTTTATAATATTAGTATAGATTTTCATGCAGTTTTCGACAATGCAAGTGTAATTCATAGCCACCGTAGCTCCGAAGTAGCAAAGGTAATGCTGTTGGACATGTGTTGCAATCCTATTTTTTCTAAATTATGAGACTTGCTATCAAGGACAAATGTCTAAATTGTTAGACTTACTACTAGCTACTACTCAGTAGACGGTAGCAAGTAGTTAGTTTCTACCATGTATTTTAAAAAAACACGTGATATACGCATTTAGGTAAATAATAATTTTTTGGACATCTGATACAACGCCATCTAGCTTCAAACTGACCAGAGGGCTCCGTCCACTTGGATCGATAGATACCTGCTTAGATACCCTGGGGGATCCATGTGGAATTTTTGTCCACACTGCTCCCCTAGAGGATCTTTTTAGATCTCAATTCCATTTTCATCCCTCAGGGGATTCATTTGAAAGATTTTCGTCCACTTGGATCCCCTGCTTAAGCTTGTAATATGACATTTGGATTGACTACTAGAATACTTATTTGCTTTTATTTTTAGAAATACATACGTAATATACATAGAAAACAACGAAACTCCGAAACAAATATTTTGCAGATCAGAAAGACATCTGGTCTGAACTGGGAATCGAACCCGTGACTTCAGCAGCAGGATACACCATCATTGCGACACTGAGGCAGTTGAAATCTTAAATATTTACATGAATTTCGAACAGTCATATTGTACCTACTGTACGGAGTTAGTAACGGCACTTTGAAGTGACTAACCTCTTTATTTCTTAAAAATATCGCAAGCGGCAGCTTATGAATATTTATGCAGTAATCCCTGTGTCCATCGAAATTGACTTTTAAAATGGCTGAACCTGTCTGAACAAAGAAAATTTACGTACCTTTTATAAAATTGTTTTTTTAATTCTTCATTTCATTTAATAAAGAAAGTAAGAAACAAAATTACTTAAGAGGTTCATCAATACAATCATTATTATTCGGTACAAAGGCCGGCTTGACATGATAAAAATTACCATGATATTAGTGATACCATCGCCTCACCGACTACTGATATTAAACAACTCTTTTTTTTGTACTTTATCTATGTTTCTTAAAATATAGCTTGATTTCAGTCACAGCTGTTACTAGTGTCATTTTAGAACTTACTAGTTACATTCTAGATATAATTTTGTGAGACTATACTGCTTTTTGTGATAACTGGCATATAAAGAATAAAATAATAGGTGATCTATAAAATTGAAGTGTCTATTTGTAATTTTGAATAAACAGTTTTTCACTAAATACGTATGAAATTATATAGTTATAGAACTTATTTCAAAAAATCATTTTTTAACATTGTCTGTCTGTCTGCTTAGAACGGATCGACCGATTTTGATGGGAATATCACTGACAGTTAGCTGATGATAAGGAGTCACTTAGGCTACATTTTTTAGACTAGCTTCACCTTGCGGACTGCGAGTACCACCGCGAGGCTCAGTTAGTACCAAAAAAACACGTATTCAAAGTTACTTTTGTCGATTTTGTAGCTATCTGTCACAGAGAGCAAGCTATAAGATATTTAGGTATGTTTATTAACATTTTAGGAAACCCAACCTCAAATGCTGCACTTGACTTATTTGGAACGCGTTTATAATATTAGTGGGATATTTACGCATCAAAAGCTTTGACCTGATATTAAATCTATACTAATATTATAAACGCGAAAGTTTGTAAGTGTGGCGACTTCCACATACAGCGCAACAGAAATATACTACAGCGCGATCTACCGAAGTTACACTGAACTACCACGGAGTAACGAAGGAAACTAAGAAACTACCAATCCTGAATCGCGCAGTAAAAAGTTCGCGCGCCAAATAAGATACATACAACATCCCAACATCAACCGTTGGGCAGTTGGCCCGCCAGGCACGATCACCTCGCCTGGTCGGAGGATCCTCCCTTTGTGTTGGAGGGACATTACACCCGTCCCTCCACAGTGGTGACCCCGACGTGATTGGAAGCAGCCTTCGATGCAGCATCAGCACGCCACCATCATGTTCACTCCCACAGCAAGTCTCACAGCCAGCCAGCAACCTCGGCCTCAACAGGGATACACCACACGCAGGAAGCGACCGCTCCAGCCTGGTTACCCCTACGGCCTCATCAGCGTCTAGGCACAGCACACTGCAGCTACGGTCCATGTAAGCAGAGCATATCTCTCCCGTCTATGCAGCAGCCAGCCACTACGCAGCAACCGCCCCGACTCACTGGGGACCTCACCGCAGCACCGCGCACCGCACTCAATCCTGACTCACTGGGATCAGCGGACTTCAGCCCCGACTCACTGGGACTAGCGGCATTCAGTTCCGACTCACTGGAACTTGCGGCACTCAGTTGCGACTCACTGGAACTACTCACTCCTAGCACTGGCAAGCTCCGCAATAGAGCGCAGACAGCTGACTCATCATGTATCGACCTCCGGTCTTGGAGGGGAGTGATGTGGCGACTTCCACATACAGCGCAACAGAAATATACTACAGCGCGATCTACCGAAGTTACACTGAACTACCACGGAGTAACGAAGGAAACTAAGAAACTACCAATCCTGAATCGCGCAGTAAAAAGTTCGCGCGCCAAATAAGATACATACAACATCCCAACATCAACCGTTGGGCAGTTGGCCCGCCAGGCACGATCACCTCGCCTGGTCGGAGGATCCTCCCTTTGTGTTGGTGGGACATGACACACCTGTCCCCCACATAAGTATGGATGGATGGATGTTTGTTACTCTTTCACGCAAAAACTACTGAACGGATTTGGATGAGACTTTACAGTAAAATAGCTATGAAACAGCTATATAACATCAGAATAACACATAGGCTACTATTTACCGCGATAACCGACATATACGCGAACTGAGCCGCGGGCAACCACTAGTAGAATATAACATAGGATAAGGTACGATGGGACTAACATATTAAACATGTCCTAAAAGTCTCTTAATTAATATAGATTAAAAAAGCTATATTTTAAGCACTGCAGTGAAGTATTGGAGACCCAAATATAGGCGATAGCACTCACAGCCCGCAAATCACTCTGCCACTCTCTTATTCTTTCACTCTTACCCTTGTTTCACTTTTGCTTCGCGTGTCGAGTTCAGCAGGCTGAACGCTTGTCTGATGATGGTACTTCCTGATTCAGTTCATCATCATCACGCGTTTTTTAGTTTGCTATAAAATCCTCTCACAATAATAACTCATTCGAAGCAGCTAAAGCAAACGCACATAAATGCAATTCATTTCTTTTACTTTCATGGTAAATTAAACAGCGATATGCTTCTAGAATTTATTAGCAATTTCCGAGAATATCAGCAAAAACGTATCATTAAAATGATTGTAATTTATTACTGGTAAAGCGAGGAGCCATGCGTGTCTTATTTAAATGAATAATGTATCGGAATTTGTATTGTGATTTATTGGCACACGATACACTCAATGTTCGAGATTGAATTGAGATTGGCATGAGTCTGTAACAAAAAATATCAAAGATTAGTGATGAATATGATACTCACACCACATTGCGTAAGACAGACGTAATGCCTATACACGTATTTATAGGATTAAATTTAAACATATTATATGCAGGAATAACATAGTGGTTTAAGATATAACCGCGTCGCTTTCTACTGCGCCGAATGTTGTGGCTTCAAAACCCCATCTTGGGACAACACTTTATGTGGTCCTCAAATTGTTGTTCTGTCTCTGGATGTTCTTTATATCCATTACATGTATATTTGTAAAGTCCCCGTATCGTGAGAGTAACCCTATTACGGGAGTTGCTTTTAAACCTTTAAAAATATCCAGGACCTAGGTAACATGATGTTATATACTCGTAGGTAGCGTGAACAAAATTGTTTACCATAGAAAAGGTTATAGCCAACCTTATAAGATAGATATGCAGACTTTTTTAGAACTTTTAAAGGCGAACAATTCATTCATATATTGTTTTCTGAAAACACTATCAAAAGAAATAATTTCCTCCATTTTTACAACAATTTTATTGATACTCCGCTTCCTTTGGTCGTAGTATAGTTTTTCTTGACAACTGTGCTATCACACGGTGTTCAGTACTTTCCGAGATTAGCACGTTCAGCCAAACAAACAAACCTTTCAGTTTATAAGATTATATAGTGTAGATGAACCTTCACGAAAAGAACATATTTCAACATGAAATAATAGCAATGCTCTTGTGAATCCTGAGTTTCAGGCACGTTTCAACAGTATTTCATAAAAAATATTTTGAGGGTTCCAACTACCAAAACAGGGAGGGATCTCGATATTTTAAAAATGGTCAAGCATGGATTGGCTGACTTGACTGAGAATTGATTAACATATACTACCTAACATATAATTTTTTGTAAATATTTGCCTGAAACTCAATGGTCACCGAGTTTCAGGCAAATATTTACAAAAAATTACAGCGTGGATAGCGCAAGAAGAACTAAACATAAAGAAATTTTGAGAGACTGAGAATGTGTCAAGAACCAAGTTATTTTTACTTGTCAAGCGTACCGTGAATTTATAATAGGTCATTTATGAATAAATTTCCATTCATATCCCGCCCTCACTGTAACAGAATTTTTACTTTTCTAATTAGAAATTGTAATTTTAGTATTCATCCTTTTTTCCTTATTCGCGGCTTTTCTACGTTTTACAATTCTAAAAACTATAGTACGACTTTTACCCAGTTGGGTATACCAATGAGCAAGATTAACATCCCGAAAAAGAAAGTATAAAGATCTAACTAATAAAACATAGTCACCAATAGATAAAGACTAAAATATGAACGACTTTTATGTATTATATCTTAGGTGCTTATGGGTATCTGTTCAGTCCTCTCGCCAATGCAGCGTTCACCTTGGGAAGTTTGCAATGTCTATAGGGCTCATGATATGGGCATTCAATCGCTAAGCTTGTTCACTGGCGAGAGCATTAAACTTCACGGCGTTTCACCGTGTTCTTATTCTAAGCTAATGTAATATCAAGCACTTACTGGAGATGCGTGTAGTCCTTGATATCGGCGGTCTGAGGGGCGCCCCTCTGCTGGTACTCTCTCCGCGTTCACACATTCATAAACTCGTCAGTTACTGTACAGGCTCCCACGTATTATTATAATACACCCGTTTTAACTGTCGCGGATCGCGCCTAATTGACGTGACTACTAAAACTCGCGAGTCCAAACCCGACCAATCATAACGGTAACCAACAAAACACCGAATTGGATGGACAATCAGCTAAATTTTACTTAAACGGCAATCCCGACGAACCTTGTTCGACCGTTTTTATAAAGCTTCTCGATAGTACCATCTTGTCACTTCAAAACGTCAAACAAGAAAAATGACAATCAAAAATGTTGCCATTATAATGACGTTCAATTTCTAACAGGTATCATTAATTGTTTTTTTATGTATGGCCCTACTAAAATGACTTTGCCTAACGGAAAGCATAAGCACAATACAAGAGTGGTCATTATACTCATTGCGAATGCGGACAGTGCAGCTATGCAGCATGGTGACCCACACTATAGCGGCCTAGTTATGCTTCTGCATCATTTGGCCTCCGGTCTCGCACTCACCAGCTGCTGCCACTCAGAGCTGGCCTGTTCGTGCTGAAATCAGCGTGGCTCTACTACCTTGTTTACAAGAAAGTAAAATGTTAGTTTTATTGGACGGTTGACTGTCAGATAGAGAACGCGGTCTGTTGAAACTCTAGCCTACATTCCCCAATAAGTCGCGCATTTTCGTTCAATCATAATCATTAATTTTTCTCCTTTAAATATACTCTCAAGTTTCCCATTATTTTAAAAAAAAAAGCGCATTAGATTCCTACTGATGTTCACTGGACATTTGTATGACTATCCTCTTTCGTTAGCAGAGTCAACTTATAGTTTTCAAATGGTATTAATTGTAAACGTAAGTGTATTATTTGTAAACTTAGTCTACTAAAACAATATAATATTTGATATCTATATTTATCCAAATACTTCACCAATATAAAACCTCTAAAACGCGATTTATTTACAGTTATTGAGTTTCAGATGACATGTTCCTTTCTAAACAAGATTCTATAAAAAAAAAAAATTTGTTTCTTTATATTCGACCTACTTCACTATAAAATAAGAATGAATCAATTATAGAAACATACATACATTTTTTTTTTCGGACATCTAACACACAACGCCATCTAGTCCCAAGCTAAGCAGAGCTTGTGTTATGGGTACTAGACAACTGATACAAATACATATGTACTTTTTTTTGTAAATACATACATATTATACATAGAAAACGCCCAAACTCCGAAACAAATATTTGTAGATCATACAAACATTTGGTCCGACCCAGGAATCGAACCCGAGACCTCATGATCAGCAGTCGCACAGGCCAACCGCGAGACCAACGAGGCAGTCAAACAATCGAAGTTAAATCAGTACAGAGATTAAAAATGCAAATCTGATAGAAAATCAATTCAGTCCGAACAGATTTATAGCATCGAGAACCTATCAATTAATTACAATGCACGTGGGTGGTCTGAAAGTCTGAAATGTTTCTGACCTGATTAAAGATTTACAACATTTTTTCTTTTTTGTGTTCTCATAATTCCAGGTCACTATGTAAGTGACCTTGAATTATTATTTACACTTCTCTCAGCAAGGTATAATGTAAATGCAATTATGTACAGTTATGTTCACTAGCTTTCATTAACGAGTATTGATATCTTCACGTTGAGGTCGGAAAGTTTTCAGACCACCCGACCTGACCTGACCTGTATTTAATTATGACAGTACTAGATTTTTCGAAAAAAAACACACACATTAATATAAGCTTATCGATCGATTAAGGTGGTCCTCATGAATAATACCCTTTTTCTTAAACAAGGCTTCTGCATCGTTTCTGAATTACATGAAAATTAATTTATGAACCGTAATAAACGATTAAACAGTTTAAATTTTATCTGTATAATAAGTTACGATTATTGTCTACAGCATCGCGGTATTTAACCGATGTATTACTTATCTATGTAATGTATTTTATTCGATTACATTTTACTTGTAGGTACTGCATAGACCGCAAATGAAAGCTACTACTAAACCAATACTATCGCTTTTCCTTCTTCCAACTCCGTCATATCCTTCTCCGAAGCTCTTTTGACTTCTGATACTTTATTGCATATGTATACTACTAATTCAATCGATGTTCATTGTTATAATTTGAGATCGATTGTGAAGGTCTGATTGAATCACACATCAGCAACAATCGATGTCAGACATCAAACTCGTAATTATTGAGGTCACTGGGTGAAGCGAACGATATAAAAAGTTCATTAACAGTTAAAGTGACAGTTAACAACTCTTTTTTTATTCAATGGTTGGCTCTCCAATATAATTAAAATTAAGATGAGACATCTCAGTTCATCATTATAGTGTAGATGAAAATTATGTGGCTTTTGTCTGTTATACTTATAATTATAATGTAATTGCTGACCTACACAACCTCGTTTGCGTCCAAACTACCATCCCCCGTTTTAACCCCAAAAGAGGGGTTGAATTCTAAAGATACATTATTAGTACACCTCCACACCATCTATAGAGCATACACTTTAAATTTCAAGTCTCTTACTTCAAAAACATAGGACTTTCATACAAACTTCCAACCCCCGTTTTACCCCCCTTAGGGGTGGAGTTTCGTAAAATCCGTTCTTAGCGGATGTCTATACCCTATGAGGAACCTTCCTGCTAAATTTCAAGTTTGTAGGTTTTTAAGTTTCTGAGATTTCGTGATTAATAAGTGAGTGGTATTTCGCTTTTATATATATATAGATGTAAGATTATAAAATGTTAGTTACTGATATGTTGTATTTACTTTAAATTATTATAAACTAGACAGCCTTGAGCCTCTGCAGTTGCGTAGAGATATCGCCTCTATGGCAGTCATATCGCCTTTATCATGGAAAGTGTTCTGAAGAGCTGTTCCAACTGGTCCCTCCTTCTCGCTTCCTCTACGGGACAACATGTGCCGGTCTTGGAAGTCACCGCTTCAGAGTGATAGACATACGCCCTCGTACCCACCGCTTACGGTCTACCTGCGTACGTGTTTCGTACGTGTTACGGAGCGTGAAAAAGCATCTCACTAGGTCGGCATAGTGTGGGTCACCATGCTGCATTGTTCCTATTCGCATTGAGGATAGTGACCACCACTCCTGGATTCTGCTCATGCTTGCCATCAGGCAGAGCAGAGTCATTTTGGCAGCTACAACATAAAATAAAAGAATACAACAATTAAGTCAGAAAAAGTTTTTTTATAAAAATCGTTACTTATATTTGGAATTCGGTCTGCATTTCGCATCACTCTGCCACTCTTCAATACCCTCGTCTTTGGTGGACGTCCTAAGCTCCGTTTTTCTATATTGGTCACCGCTCCAGAAGCCTTTGGTATCTGTAACCATATTTTCTACGTCATTCATGTTGAGTCCACTGCTTTCTCACTTTGTGTGCTCATTGGGTTAAACCGGTAGCCTACATTAACTTCTATTTTCCAAACTGATATTATAAATAAAAAAGTAACTGTGTCTTCCGTTTCTATGGCTAAACCGCTGAACCGATTTGGATGAATTTCGGTATGGAGATAGATTAGAGCTTTGAGAAGGACATGTGCTACTTTTTGTCACGATAACCTACATACACGCGGACGGAGACGCGGGCAAACGCTACTAATATATAAGTATTTTTGCATTTGCGAGTCTTTTATATTTCACAGAAATTACTAGTATATTCCTATTCCTATCCTACCTATTCTGAAACAGAAAGGAAGTAACTGTTTTGCATTAAATTACTTTTCTAAATGAAGAATTTAGAGTGATATCTAATAATTTTGTTAGGATGTAATAATATTGATGGTTAATGAAACGATTCAAGCAGTAAGCCCATGTTCAGATGACGAGCGTTCAACGCGCGTTTTGCTAACGCGCGTTTACAACTACATGTAATTTGTTCTAGGCGTACACATGCTAACGCGCGTTTTTACATGGAGTTGTTAACGCGCGTTAGCAAAACGCGCGTTGAGCGCTCGTCATCTGAACATGGCCTAAGGGAAATTGCATTAGAAATTGTAATAACCGATTGTAATCTTTCACTTTCGTAATATTGTGAATGTTGGTTAAAACTAAATTACTATTCGTCTATTCTCAATGAGATTGTATATTCTTATTAGATTTAAGATCGGTTCTACGTAACTGAAATAGATTATTGCATTAAAAAGTCAAAATGAATTTATCTTTTCACCTTTTAACTTCATCATAAAAACCGGCCAAGTGCGAGGCAGACTCGCGCACGAAGGGTACCGTATCATTATCATCATCTGTAAAACTGGCTCAAAAACCCCGTTTGATGTTTGGGCTCCCTTAATGATTTATTCTTTAATTCCTGTTTCTTTTTCTGTTTTTTAGTAAATATTTTTGAAATATATAATCTGAACTATCTATCACTGTTAATAAGATACAGCCTGGTGACAGACGGACAGACTGACGGACGGACCCTTTGGGTACGGAACCCTAATAATACTATCGTTATCAAACCTTTCTTAGATAGTCGAAACAATAATATTTATATACAATAATTGCTCGTTTAAAGGTATTAAATGTTTATACTTGCACACACAAATATACTTGAATCTTTACTCATACTTGTATACTTGCCCCTCCTCATCCCCCCTCCCCTTTCCCCAAAGGCCGGCAACGTACTTGTGTTACCTCTGGTGTTGCAAGTGTCCATGGGCGGCGGTAATCGCTTACCATCAGGCGATACATCTGCTAGTTTGCCCGCCTAGAACAATAAAAAAAAACTATACTTAGATTTACACTTTTTTGTTAGCATTATTTCCTAAACATCAAGTCAAAATGAAAAAACTACTAAGTACATAATAGTGCTACTTAAACTAATGATAGCTATGGTAATTTGGAAACTAACATTATACCAGTTTATTTACATAAATTTTACTACGTATATAAATAAATACATTCGCGCCCAAGTAAATATTGAATTAAATAAAAATAGATCAATGATAGTACCTCTAAACCTGTACCAAAATACGGAACTAGTTTACGTATTTTTGGTACAGTTATAGAGTTTATAGAAGTATAAAGTAATAAGGCTTGTTAGTTTTATTTTATTTTTCATTTGTCAATCATCTTCATAAGCCTATAGTAATGCACTGGTTAAACACAAGCTAAAATTAAAAAATCACTTAATCGAGTAATCATACGCCAAAAATTCTTTACATCATTTTGGAAAAGAGCTGATACTCTTACACTGCTGGACCGCTATTAACCAAACATAACTAAGAACCACCGCAAGGAAACTAGCTTGCAAATGAAAAAGACCGCATCGAAATCGGGTCGTCCGTTAGAGAGCTACGATGCCACAGAAAGACATCGATGTCAAACTTATAACATCCCTCTTTTTGCGTCGTGGGTTAAAAAGGAGGTCACTACGTACATAATTTAGAGCAAAGGACTTAAAGTAGATAACTGTCAAAGATAGATGGATAAACTGCTTTTAAATGATGTTCATAAGGCTGGAAACAAGTTAACTGACGTATGATAAAGGAAAATGGAATAAGAAAACTAATAAACACGTAAATAAATTTGGTATGATGGCTGTAAGACGTGTGTTTAACCAAAGAAAAGACTAACCACATTTCAATGACCCAGTTTTAGTGATTTGACAACTTAATTCTAGGTATTAAGGTCTAAAATTCATTAAAAAACTAACATTAGTAGCCTTACACAAGTCAGTAAAAGAAAACGGCAAAGATTAGAAATGCATTTAGTAAGTTTACATTTCTTTTCACTTACGACATTTTCCTTTGCTAATCTCTTCTACACTGTGTATTTCCTAATGCTGTCAATCAAACAAGTTTACTGTCATCACTATTTTCTATTGATATGGATTAGTATTAAAACTATCGTTAGTATTTCCGTCTCAAAAATTAAATAGAAATGTTCAGTAAGAATTTTCCCTTCACTTAAACTTAGGTGGGTAAATAATTATGTGGTATTAGCTTCAAACCATTACGTTTCGTGTACCTGATTATATATTTTCCATATCCACACTAATATTATAAACTGGAAAGTAACTCTATCTATAATTTATACTCTCGATGGTCAGCACTTGATTATGAAGAGTTACTTTGAGTCCTGCCCCCTTGGTCAAGATGCGAGTGTTTTGCGTAGATTGTATTTCTGCAATCGCGTCTGCAAAACGTCTCGATTTTCTTGTATTATTGGTTAATAGTTTGTTTTGATATTATTTATATATATTAGCAAATGTTTGTAGAATGGCTAGTGAGGCAGGACATCAATGGCAAGTATCACTTTCTGTTAGCAAGTTAAACTGTCTGTCTCCTTATTTTTAGAGAAATACTTCAAGCATTAAGTCACACAATATTTACATGATATTTAGATAGCGTGAAACACGAACGTTTCTTTGGTGATAAATTATTGATAACCATCTGAATATATATTGTAATCTTATCTGTGTTCAAATAAAAAGTGAAATTGTTTCACTACGAGTATATGTGAGATGTAGTTTTGAGTCTCTAAAGGGATTAGAAGATCATTGTTGCGTTATAAATAGTTGGAAATAGTTGGTATAGTGTCTTTTTTCAGAATTAATCTTTATTTTACCAAACTTCCTCGTTGGTCTAGTGGTTAGCGTAAGCGACTGCAGATCAAGAGGTCTCGGGTTCGATTTCCGGGTCGGACTGCTGTTCGGTTTTTCTTACAAGAAATTCTTAATAGCAGCCCGGAGTATGGAAGATGGCGATGTTTCCCGCCCGTGTCTCGGAGAGCACATTAAGCCGCCGGTCCCGGTTGTCATGAACATCTATAGCAATCGTTATATGGAAGTCAGTGCCCTCAAATATACAGTTCAACCTTTGAATGCAGTTCACCCTCAAGGTTGCGGATGTCCGATGCCAGTCGCTCTGTGTAAAAACTGATATTCAGGTAAAACCGGTTGAACTAGTAGCCGACCCCAAATCTTGGGAATAATAAAGGCTAGGAATATGATGAATGTTTACTTTACCATAAACTCGCATGTAGGAAATTTTGATCCTTTTTGTTACCTAACAACTTGAGCGACAAAATACACCATGCTTGCGTTTATACAATAAAATGAAATTCTCTTTGGTTTTATTGACTAATAAAAGTATCAGTACATACGAAAGAGATAAGAGATAATTAAATTTTGCAGTTAAATAGCGTATATTTTTTTATTGTTTTTATGGAATTGGCCGCAAACGAGCCTGAACGATGTATGATGGTAAGCGATTACCGCCGCCCATAGACACCCGCAACACCAGAGGGTTCACAATGCGTTGCCGGCCTTTGGGGGATGGGGAGCGGGATGGGGGAGGGGTTGGGGTATGGGCCTCCGGTATCCCTCCGTATCACTCACTCGGTGAAACACAGCACAAGCACTATTTCACACCGGTTTTTTATGAGGCCGTAGTATCAATCCGGTCGGGCCGACCCATTCATGCCGAAGCGTGGCTCTCCCACGGTAGTATTTTGTTGTATGTATTTTTTTTTTCATTAACAGTCTTGTAAAAGCAATACTTTTATTTTGAGTTTTCTCACAAAGACCATGTAGCTCTTACTTGAAATTCTCCGTATATGATTTTTGACGTGGAAAAGTAAAGTGACTATGTAACGATTTTACGTAGTTACTTCAAAAACTTTTTTTGTTATACATGTTATCCGACGCTGCATTTTGTTGGCACATTAAATAAGTGAAGCAAAAATAATAAATAAGGTTAAACAGTTGTGATATAACAGCAAACAGTTTTGTTGTTTAATTATTGTTATACTGCAATTTTAATATGCAGTTGGTTCTAATTTGATAAGTATAATAATCAACGACTGTAACTGCATTTCGTAATAAACGGACTTCCTCACTTCGGATTATTTCGAGACTTTGGACACTAATTGAGAACCAATGAGAGTTATATAGTTTTAAAAGATAAAGTATCAACAAAGTTTCTAGGAAAGTTTAAGCCGAGCTTAAAACTAGAGCGAAATAGAGTTGCCGGCTTCTTCAGCTGAATAGAGATTAAATATTTTGTAACCGATATCGTTCAGCAGTACTGTAAAGGCGCGTCTTCACCGAAATTTGACAACACAAAAAAGGTTGACAACACAAAAGTTGCCTACTTTTGTTCGGTGGAGGCTCACTCTCCGCGGAAACCATGATAATGATAGTTTTGACGGATGTAGGAATCTACAAAAGATGCAGTCACTTTAGTCATTGTTCAACATGCTTATATGAAACAGATAGCAGAAGATAATAATGAAGAGATTATTAAAGAATATAGAAACAGAAGAGTGAAAGACGCGAGTGAAGAAACAATCTATATAAAGCTGAAGAGTTTGCTTGCTTGAACGCGCTAATCTCAGGAAATACTGGTCCGATTTGAAAGATTATTTCAGTGTTAGATAGCCCATTTATCGAACAAGGCTAAATGCTATATTTCATCACGCTACTATCAGTAGGGGCGGAGCACCAATGAAGAATGTTACAAAAACGGGGAAAATTATTACGCCACGGGCAATAAGGGACGTAAACAAGGTACTTGCGTGGGTCAGCTAGTGAAAAAAAAAAACCGACTTCCAAAAACATCCAACGAAAACTCTCTGTCTAAAAACACTTAAAAGCGTAAAATAAACTGGTTCTTCATAAATTGCCTATACCTAATTCTTTATTCATTTAAATAGTAGTATTATAATGGGTGCTAGGTACCTAGAATCTGTTAGAAGTCGGTGCCAAGTGACTATCGCTTAGACTTTTGTAATTGTTCGTTTGTATTCTTTTTGGCTTAGCAGAGGTAGTAGAGCCACGCACGAACGGGCCGGCTCGACCGGGGCGGTACTACCCTCGCACAGAAAATCAACGTAAAATGACAGCAGCAGTGCTGTCGTGTTTCGTTGGTGAGTGCGAGACCGGGGGCCCAATTAGTCTAGTCAACAAGTTTCATACTTGTTGACTGGACTAAAAGATGCAGTAGCATCACTAGGCCGCCATAGTGTGGGTCGCCATACTGCACTGTCTGCATTCGCAATGAGTATGGTGACCACCACTCTTGGATTCTGCTTATGTTTTCCATCAGGCAGAGCAGAGTCATTTTGGCGGGCCAAACATAAAAAAAAAAAAAAAAAAAAAAAAAAAAATCCTCTAATCCCTAACTGTTGAAGAGTTTAATCTTCTATCATCAGCTCACCTAAATAGTTTGAAAGTATACGACTGAAAGGTCTTTAGATACGTATGAAATTGAAATAATTATTCTCCAACTCCTAACGGTTGAGGAGTTGTACCTTCCACCTTCCATCATCAGCTTACCTAAATAATTTGTAAGAATACGACTAAAGGTAACTTATATACATATGATATTTAAAGATTTATCCTCCAACTCCTAACCGTTAAGGAGTGGTACCTTACATCATCAGCTCATCATCATAAAATGATAACTACCAGACGCAAATACCGGTGTAACTTCAGAAAATATACGAAAAACATAGTATGTGCCTATAAAAAATGAGGGTTTCCCTCGATTTCCCTGGGATCCCATCATCAGATCCTGATATGCTGGCAATGGGACCACCACGGAAGCATACCCAGTCGAATACAAAAAAAAATTTCAAAATCGGTCCAGACCTGACCAGACCAGTCCTGACGGAGTAATCAGGTAACATACATAAAAAAAAAAAAAAAAAAAAAAAAAAAAAAAAAAAAAACATACAGTGGAACATAGAACCTCCTCCTTTTTGGAAGTCGGTTAAAAATAAAGATTCATGCCATTTATGGTTTATTATTTACCAAACAGTTGTATTATTATCTAAACAAAAACTGCGATTCCAATTTCGTGAAACTTGTCAATATAATATAACTCGTCCATGAATTAACCATTTTTTTAAACAAAACTAAATTAAAATCATCATTTAAAAGTGAAGTGAGAAAAAGTTATAATTATGTGTTTACGTCATTGTAAAGTTTATCATAAAATACAAACTTTTTTACTTAGAGTGTATTTTTTATATATTCTAGTGTAATGCTTACTAATTGCTTTAATTAAATAATAATTTCCGTTGTACTCTCAGCCGGGTAGCTTACTTAAATAGAATTAGTATTAAATACTAGTATAAAGTACGATGGACGTCTTTAAATATTACTGTTTTAAATGTATGACAAAATGTAATGTAATTATAATTTGATTATGTAATTTAAAAAAAAATACAATTAATAACTGTCACTCATTAGTTTGTTTTAGTACTCGTAGCTAGAGATATAAGATGTTTATTTAGGTATATCCTTTTCATTTTTTTGGCAAATCATTTCTCCTATAATTAGTTATCGAGCCAAGGCTTTAATTCTATTAGAACTTTTATATGACTCTGGAAATTTGTGGTCTTATCGGGTATCTAGTACTTTCAAATTGCTTGATCTTTTGTGACCATTTTGATCAGGTTGCATTGAATATGGTCACAGGCTATCCTAAACCTGTGACCAGAGATTACCATAGCGGTCAAGATAATTTCAACAGGAAAAAATGAAAAACTTTTCAATACTAAATTATATTTTGCACCAGAATGTATAAAATACTAGCTGAGCCGGGAAACGGTGTTTTGCCGTAAAAAACAATTGGGGTATAAAAAATAGATGTTGGTCGATTCTCAGACCCTATATGCACTCCAAATTTCATAAAAAACGGCCCAGCCGTTTCAGAGGTGTATGGTAACTAACATTGTGACACGATAATTTTATATATTAGGTCTTTACCTATGAAATTGCCGTTCTTCAGTACTGGTCATTTCAAATAAAAAAAAGTTTGTAATGGCTCTATATTCTTAATTCAAATAAATTTTGTTTTAAAACCATGACATTCTATTTACAAACTCAGTCTCTTGTTTTTTGATTAGCGTTGTATTTTCATTACATTTGAACATTTTTCGTCATAATCCATCATTACTTTAAAAATTCGTGTAATTATAGAATATGAGTTCCGTCGTGGCACCAACGCGACACAAACGGCACGTAACATCAAAAGCGTTTACGGAGAGAACTGTACAAACGAACGCACAACCCGTTATTGGTTTTCCCGGTTCCGTTCTGGAAATTTTGACTTAAAAAATGAAGCTCGTGGTCGTCCGGAGACTTTGGATAACAATACTGAATTAAAGGCGATTGTGGCTGTGGCTCACGAAACTCAATCTATAGCTGAGCTAGCAGCAGCTTTTAATGTAAGCATCAAAACAATATTGATCCATTTGCGACAAATTGGCAAGGTAAAAAAGCTTGATAAATGGGTGCCCCACGACCTTAACGATCGCCAGCGCAACGTACGCGTCGAGATCTGCCTTGCGCTGCTCAACAGGCAAAGAAATGAAGGAATTTTGAAACGAATTGTTACGTGCGACGAAAAATGGATTCTGTTCGACAATCGAAAGCGCTCAGCAAGTTGGTTAGACCCTGGTTCAGCACCAAAGCAATGCCCTAAACCAAAAATGACCCCTAAAAAGGTGATGGTCACTGTTTGGTAGTCTAGTGCGGGTATGATTCACCACAGCTTTTTATAAAACGGCATGAGCATTAATGCAGATGAGTACTGTGAAGAACTGGAGAGAATGATGGAGAAGCTTGCACATCTGCAACCAGCTTTGGTCAATCGGTCGTCCCCACTGCTCCTTCACGACAACGCGCGACCCCATACTGCGCAACAGACAGTCTCCAAGCTGCAAGAGCTGGGGTTGGAAGCTCTCTCTCATCCGCCATACTCACCAGACCTTGCACCTACCGACTATTACTTTCTCCAAAATTTAGACAACTTTTTAGTAGGTAAAAAATCCAATTCCCGAGAGGCAGTAGAAAGTTTGAAGAGTTTGTTGCCTCCCGTCCAGCTGATTTTTACAAGAAGGGCATCAATAAACTGCCAATGCGTTGGCAAAGATGCGTCGATTGCATGGGTGATTACTTCGAATAACAGAAATAAAAAAGTTTGAAAAAATAAGTACTTTCACTTATTGCATACAAAACGGCAATTTCATAGGTAAAGACCTATTATAAGATTATCCGAGAGAGGGAATATTGTACAATAATATGAACTGTTATAGGAATAATAGAAATATCAAACGAGAACTAAAACCCCACAGTATTTAATTCAAAATGTAACTAAATTGAAACCCAATTTGTCATACATATCGAAACGTAAGTCTCCATTGACTCGCTTAAACTATTTCGCAACTGTATTTGAATTGTGCGATCTTCAATATGCAATGTTATAAAATGTTACAACAGCCAATGTTATAAACAAATCGTGAGATATTTGACCTCTTTACCTTTCGCTTTAATATTGACCTCTTGAACTTTGCTGAACTACCCGCAACAGTAATAATTATACCTAACAAATTTAATTATAAATATAATACAGGCTGTAAGTGTAAAATATGCATATTTCTAATCACGTGATAAAAACAATAAGTTAAGGTCAAGCAATGTAACCTTCACGCTACAGAAAACACTCAAGGGTCAGCGTTGAATTACGTCACACGTGAAGAAGGGTGGAAAGGGTCAACGAATAAATAATGTGACAATAGAGAAGGGACATTAGCGTGACGTCACATGTCATATTTGAAGCATTAGCCTATGTTCAGATGACGAGCGCTCAACGCGCGTTTTGCTAACGCGCGTTTACAACTACATGTAATTTGTTCTAGGAGTACACATTCTAACGCGCGTTTTTACATGGAGTTGTTAACGCGCGTTAGCAAAACGCGCGTTGAGCGCTCGTCATGTGAACATGGCCTTAAAGTACAAAACATGTGTTTTATTTTTATTATAAGATCTTACGTCCATGTGATGAACTTTGAAGGAAAACTATAACGGCTTACATAACGTTGTTAGTTCAGAAGCTATGGAGGCCGTACTTGTGAAATACACTTAGGTAGGTACTTGGAAACAACGTACAAAAATAACGAAATACTAAGTAAACATGTAAAATATTAAAAATAAAATGGAACAATTATCTATTAGACATGACTTCATTTCAATTCGAATCTTTTAAAGAGGATAAATAAAATTAGTGAAAGAGACCACCACACTTTGCCACAATTAGGGAGGCTCGACCGAAGTGATATCATGGCCTTACAGAAAACCCCATGATCACCAATCAACCTCATGATCAGCACTCTTAAATCGTGTTATTAAAATGATGAAGTAATTTTACATCGTAATGTAAAAAGAGATTGTTCAAATTATATCATAAAATCAGATTACAACAATTGATTTTATATTCATACACATTTTTTTATTATTACTTTTTAGACTCAGACTCAATTAATGATAGAATGTCCTTTGCATTTTAAGAAGATTGTCTGGACTTTAAAAGAGATGATGCTCCCTGAGTTTGTTTCGTCCTTTTTTTCTCGGGGCTAGTCCAGTTCTGTAAAAGCCGAACTCATCTGCTCATGCATAACAACATTTGACTTGCAAAAGTGTTCCTGTATAACCTAATTGCAAAATAAAAGAATTAATTTCAGCAATCTATACGAGCGATTAATCACTATCTCACCGAGTACATTAAACTGACCTATCCCACTAATATTATAAACGCGAAAGTTTGTAAGTATGGATGGATGGATGTTTGTTACTCTTTCACGCAAAAACTACTGAACGTATTTGGATGAAACTTTACAGTTATACAGCTTATACGTCAGAATAACACATAGGCTACTATTTACCGCGATAACCGACGTACACGCGGGCGGAGCCTCGAGCAAAAACTAGTGTGGTTATAATAACAATCGACAGAAAGCGAGTATCCGTGTACCTACGTGTACTCGTCTACATGGTGTTCACTTTCATTTGATTTCCATACGTGACTTTACCCAATATCTTTCGTAATTAAAGAAGATTCAGATTACCCAAGATCACGTTTTGGATAATTCACACAACAATGGCTTCTGGCTTTCTACCTATACTAATATTATGTGAATGTGAAAGTTTGGATGGATGGAAGTTTGGAACAATGTTTTTTACTCCAAAATATCCAAGCGAATGAATGAAATTGGAAAAATTACAGATACTGAGAGAAAATAGGATATCTATTCCGGAAAAAAACACTGATCGAAATCGACATTACTACGTGCGAAGCCCCAGGCAAAAGTTATTTTAGAAATAGAAGAAGAAAGAAAGAAAACACGTTTATTCTGACATACACAGGACAATACATGGTTTTGAACAGAGGTAAGGACACAAGTAATTATAATACCCTGTGCAATGCCAGAAAAGGCGCCTATCTCAGCATATTGCTGCAGTCGGAGCGACTGCAGCGCTGGTATTATAAACCTAAATAAACCTCAATAATTTAATTAATATTACTTACTTCATTGTTTCTAAGTTATTTCTATCCCTCTCCCCATCCCCCAAAGGCCGGCAACGTCACAAGTGTGACGCCTCCGGTGTTGCGGGTGTCCATGGGCTGCGGTAATCGCTTACCATCAGGCGATACGTCTGCTCGTTTGCCCGCTATTCAATAAAAAAAAGCAAGTTACATTTTGATATACCGGATCCTTATTCAATTTTGTAACTTCTTAAAGTGAACACTTTTAAAAAGTTGAGATAGTTGAAGTCATTTCATTGGTGAAGATGGTTTATAATAGAAGGATTAAGGGATACAGAGTTTCACCACCCCTAGTCATCCCATGGGTATCGTAAGAGGCGACTAAAGGATCAAACTACGTAGGACAACTATAGTGCAAAGGATCATTGAAACTTCAGTATGAAGAACAAGGTAGTAGAGCCACGCTGATTTCTTCACGAAGGGGCTGGCTCGACCGGGGCGGTACTACCCTCGCACAGAAAATCAAGATTAATTGACAGCGATCATGCTGTCGTGTTTCGTTGGTGAGTGCGAGACCGGAGGCCCAATGATGTATGTAGCATCATCACTAGCCCGCCATGGTGTGGGTCACCATGCTGCATTGTTGCATTGTCTTCACTCGCAGTATGGTGACCACCACTCTTGAATTCTGCTTATGCTTTTCACCAGGCAGACTAGAGTCAATTCGGCAGAGCCAAACAGAAAAAAATATGAAAACTTGAGACAAACCTTATACCAACTCGTTATGCCAGCATGGTACAGTAAGCCAAAAGAAACTATCAATCCTGAATCGGCGCGAGAACTTTCACTGCGCGATTCAGGATTGATAGTTTCTTAGTTTCCTTCGTTACTCCGTAGTTCAGTGTAACTTCGGTAGATGGCGCTTTAATATATATTTCTGTTGCGCTGTATGTGGAAGCCGCCACAGCCTCTTTTAAACGGAGAGGCCTATGCCCAGCAGTGGGCTACTAACGATGACGAAAATTTCCGAAGATCGTTAATGTCATGCAAAAATCGTTCAGCGTGAAATATTTTATTTGTTGAATGATGAAATTTTCCAACATAAGTTATGGATGGTTTTATATAAAACACTCTAATAATTCGTTATGTTTACTCTAACAACAACTAAGGCAGATCTATTTTGGAAATGACCGGTTTGGCGTTATGTAGCAATATTCAATCTTCATACAATGTCTTAAATAAATTTATCATCTTAAAGGTGTTCGCAATTGTATGTTCAAATAATGTAAAAAATGCACAAACAGACAGACAGCTAGACGAAATGACTATCACTCAAGTATCTTAGGTAAAAATATGTATATTTATGTGTTCAGGAAGCATGAAATGTAAATTTTAGAAAACACGCTCACATGAATTTGTTTGTCAATATTTCTTGCAAATCATTGCTAAAGTGTTAATTCATTTTAGGATAATTAAAATAATCCCGCAAACAAGGAAACTTTAAGTAAAACAAAAGCAGATAAAAAATTTGCGTGTTACAACAGTCTACAAATAATTACGTAAACGGCAAAAACAATCGCAGAGGAGCTATAACAGATGCTTTTTATAATCTGTCTGACATAGCACGCGAGATTTTGAAACTGAAAGTCATGGCTAATTTATTTTCAACCTTATTGACTTCGTCATAAAACGATATATTTCCAAGTAGATGATATAACATTAAGTAGATAATTACATAGAGAATGGATTAATTATAGTCAATCTACGATCGATCAGTTTGATTAATCTTGTTTTAATTAGAATGTAATTGTGTTTTGGAGTTGTTTTCACTGTAGTACAGGGAAACTATTATCGTAATTATTGTATCTCGTAACCAATATTGGTATTATGGTAAATACACTGACCAAGAATATTAAGCTACTAAATAATATATGAAGATCACATTCAGATCTTGACAGATTCAAATTCAAAACATGGTAACGCCGCGATCAAGAAAATTGAATGAAATGAAAATGAATTAAAAAGAGTTGCCAACTAAAACTTGTCATAAAAGAATAAGAATTGCTCCTGCATAGCAATGAAAGGAAATTATCATATTGAAAAAAAAAACTACTACCAGTTATTTACAGTTATCACGGTAAAGAGTAGCCTATGTATTTCTTATCTTTCAACGGCATTCTACATTGCCATAGAATAGTGAAGCGATCATAGAGCTATTATTGATAGAGCAGGGGAGCCAGGCCTCCAGCCTCCCTCTAGAAAGAGAGAGAGACGATCGCGATACCTATCTGTCTCTCTCTACCCGCGTATGTGCAGTTAGCGCGGAAAAGCAGTTAATTGTTGTAATTGGATTACCATTATTTGTCCATCCATTGGATTACCATTTACTGCGCATGCGTCAGTAGAGAAAAACAGATGGATACCGCGATATTCTCTCTCTTTCTAACCGTTCTTCATTTCCGCTTACAGGCAGCCGTACTCTACTCTTCCCTACTCTATTATAATAGCTCTATGGAAGCGATTCAGTTGCCACATTGACCAAATTGTCTAAACAAGCTGTCACTTATCTTCTCTTTTTGTTTACAAGTCACGTACATGTCTGTCAAAGCAACACCACCATCCTTTTTTTTTGACGTTGGCATTCGGTAAAAGCATTCACACTAAAGCACGCTGCTACAAAACAAAAACAATTTACTTTAAATGTTATTCTCCACTCTGATGAAGATAGAAGATGAATAAGCAATCACTTTTACATAATTTCCTTATCTTGAAAGGAAAATATAGACTTTATTCTTTCCGTTGTCGATAACAAAATCACTCAAGCAAGAATAATTTTGATCATATCGAGAGAACATAAAAAATATGACTTTAGCTTCGGTAGCAAATCCTCTGTTTTGAATAATGAATATCAACAAAACAAAACTCTTGTAAAATTTTGCCAAGACTAGATCATTTAGAAAAAATTTATTAGATATCATGAAGAGCCAATCAACACCCTCTAACTGAGTTCTAACTTAAGAAACTCTACGCCAATATACACAGCTTGACCTTTTCATTACTACAAGAACTAATATAGGTATAACGGAAAAGTAATGAACAGTGAATAAATTTTTTCAACGTACGTTGAACATAGACCAACGCGGTAGGAAAGTTTTGTCTTCATTTATTATAGTCTTATTTTGTTTGTAATCGTTTAATCTTCTTTCTTAACATGCAAACATTCACTTGATACACTTAACACTTTATCTACACAGAGCAGTTAGACCAGACACTTAGTGTTGCCAAAATATGAGAATCACATTCCTAACATTTTGTTTTAATTGTTATGTATGAGTTCGTATTGGGTTCCGTTCACACAGACCGGCTCGGAGAGGAGAGCACATTTTTATCACGTTGGAAACAGAGTTTTGAGTAATTGTAGTAAGGTTTATTTTTGCATGTGCACTTGTCATTAACAATGCTTTAACGCGCTTCGTGTAAAATAATAAGAGAAGCCGACCGGCTCCGATTGCGTGCCTTTTCTCGCTTGCACTTCCAGTCGGTCTATGTGAAATAGTTGGCGGCTCCGCTCCGATCCGGTCTGTGTGAAAAGAAAAAAGCGGGCCGATGCTCTCCGAGCTGTGTGAACAGACTCTTGACGTGCGATTTTTTTGTACGTGAGTCTGAAATGTGTATGTGTGATGATTTCGCCCCGCAAAAAATGACAGACTATTTTGTATCGTCAAGAAACGCTATGGCTCCCCTCTGGTCCGCCGCTGGCCTATGTTGCTCGTAGTACGTTGAATAATGAATATACGGATTAGACTATGAAAAAATATCAATTTAGAGTAATCCATCTTAAGTCGATAAGTACACATAATCACAGTCGATTATCAAAAACTTAGCTACATTATAAGGCATCAACGTTCTTGCAAAAGCCAGAATATTTGAATTGTAATCAACACTTAATATGTCACTTATACAAAAACACTGTTTGAACTTGAAGTTCTTGAGACTATTGATGCATGCAAAATTGCCAAAGGTATTCAACCAACAAGTGTTTTAAAATATTTCATAGAAAAATGAACCATAAAACATTGCAACTAGATTCAAATTCAATGTTTGAAGCTAAGAATAATAACGTTTGCTTTCCTTTTTTTCCTTTATTTACCTGTCATTTTGATCAATGAGTGCATGTATTGATCCACTTCAAAATGGGGCAAGTAAAATTTAATAAATAAGCTTTTATTCGCGATTTCAATCCCCTTATCATAGACTTTGTAAAATGTATAAAACATCTATTATGATCGACTGACCTTTATCTGGTTCGATATCGCAACAAACAATGACGAAACGGGTTATAAAATCCCTGTACAGAGGGATCTTCGCTTTCTATAAGGGGCCTACTTGACAGCTATTTTGAAAAATTGTATATATATAATCCATTGAAAATAATTTCATAATTAATGTTTTCTTGAGTCAGCTCTTTCATAAAACAATTCTCTATTGTGAAGTTGCATAAATACAGCAACTGTCACATTCTGAACTATATCTACATGATTTCATCTTCAACAGTCAGTTATGTCAACATTCAGCCTTGATTTTACCGTTGGTGCTGTTACAAAAAGTTCAACTCGTGATAAGGTAGTAGAGCCACGCTGGTTTCAGCACGAACGGGCCGGCTCGACCGGGGCGGTAGTACCATCGCACAGAAAATGACAGCGTTTGTGCTGTCGTGTTTCGTTGGTGAGTGCGAGACCGGAGGCCCAATTAGTCTAGTCAACAAGTTCCATACTTGTTGACTAGACTAAAAGATGCACAAGCATCACTAGGCCGCTATAGTGTGGGTCGCCATGCTGCATTGTTGTATTCGCAATGAGTATGGTGGCCACCACTCGTGGATTCTGCTTATACTTTCCATCAGGCAGAGTAGAGTCATTTTGGCGGGCCAAACATTAAAAAAAAAACTCACGTTTACACATTGATACACATCTCAATGCGTTTACACCATTATTATTTGTATTTGTAAATACCGTCATAAACTTTTCTAGTCTAATACATTTCTTTTTCTTTCACAGGTAAGCAAAACTTCACCCGTGTAATATTGATTCAACGAAGAAAAGTGAGTAATAATAAATACGTAAATAAGCTCAGCAAAACCGAGCATCTATCACCCTGAAGGTTAGACTTAGATATATCACTGCCATACTTTTTAGCAACTTTTTTATTATTTTTAGTTTTATCAGTCTTTTTCAGCCGCATCGTTATTTGATTTTGGTGTCACAATTTTTTTTATTAATAGAGGCTTTGATCAGCAATACAAATCAACGATCTAGATCATATTGTTAAGCGAAGATCTATGTGAATATGTAGCATAGAAAATTTCGTACGCCAGTTTATTATTAAGTTATATCCAATCGGTTTAGAAATTCATGTCCACCAAATTTAATATTTCTCTAAGCCATATTATAACGACGATAATATAAAGAGTTTTTGCGTCTCAACTTGAAATCAATGTTATTCGATTGTTGGTACAGAAAATATTTCTTGGGGGTTTTTAGTCGTCACAGTCAATCAACCTTCGCCGTAAGAAACTACACTAATTGGAAATGGATTATCATCATCATCACCATTTAACCCCCAGAGTGTAATAGTCCACTACTGGACATAGACCTTTCTATAGAAAGGTTTGGGCTTTCTATACTACGCTGGCAAGACTATCCACATCATCGTTATTGGCCTATTGCAGTCCACTACTGAACATGGGCCTCTCCAATCTCAGGCCACCAGGCTCATAGGTAATCCCCAGAATATTTTCACACCTTGAGTAAAACATACATCTTTAATTCATAAAAAAACGTGGTAAAAAACATTATATCAACTGTATGATGTTAATTTTTACATAACTCATCATACTCCCAAACTTCAAAACAATATTATAGATGAGTCTCAATTCATAATTTAATTATTATTAAATTGTTCTTTTAAAAAAAGACTTCTGTTTTCTTAAAGAAGGGAATCGGATATCGTTGTTGTGTGTATGTCGGACCCGAACTGAAAACCTTATACGTCGTTTCTAATACTTGTTGAAGAAGAACCAACTGTGCTCTAATACTGAAGCAAACACCTACACTAGTAATTTAGAGTCATCCTGTGTCCCGGAGTTCTTTAGAAACAGCCATAAAACTGACACAAAGTCACAAGCCAGTCGAAGGACTCAAGAACAACAGTGCATCAGACAGAGTATTATCCGATGTGAGGTCGAACACACAAAGCTCAACGCAGTAGTATTAGTAGTGAGTTGGCCGATCGCTATCCACCCGTACAGCCAATATTTCACTAAGTAATTACATCAGATTAATATGGCATTAGACATCGTCATATCAGGTATTAGATTAACTAAATCAGCATAATTTAGTTAATTATGTTTGTCATTGATATTTAGTTATAACTTTAACATAATATGAAGTGTAAGTAATTGGTGTAATGAATTAATATAAATTATGATTCAAGTAATGTGTACCTACATTTAGGTGCTAATTCTATTGTTGCATCACTGAACAAAAATTTATCTTAATTCAGTAAAGTGATTTCTGAAATGCTATTCTTTTATGAACGTATTTCAATGATGTTTATTTTAAGTGTGACATCTAATTTTAGACAATATTCGGTGATTTATGCGATTATAACCTCGTTTGACAGACAAAAGCCTACTTTTTACTATATCTGCCATTACACAATTTACAATACCATCTACGTTTACAAACACTGCACCACTTGTAAGCACCTTGGCGTAATGTTTCATTAGTGTATATTTCTTCAATAAATACCATTACAAAAGTATTCATTCAAATCTCACTAAAATAGTTCTTGAGATTATCGCTTTAACCTTTTCTTTCCACCTGGCTTCGCAGTTCGCACGATTGTCTCTGAAATTTTAGGACTTTATCAACTATAATATGCAAGTATTACACATATAAAGAGGCGCTCATAGCTCAGTTGCACTCGGTGATTAGAAACAATCACCGACGGTTAGCAACAGCGGCGCTGACCGCGCCGCTGTACCTGGATGGGTACCGCTGGTGGCATCTCTTGGGCGTCTCCGTGATTCGGAGGTCACGTTAAGCAGTCGGTCCCGGTTGTTATCATAAGATAACAGTCGTGAAGCTTAGTTGGAGGCCTTTGGGCGGCTTAAGAACATCCAAAGGCAAGATTACGTAGCCACAACGTTGTCTTGCCAGTCCCCAAGCCGCACTCAGCCAACGTGGGGACGTAAGGCCTTAACACTCTCCTGAGAGGAGACGTGAGCCCAGAAGTGGGACATTATGGGTTGTTAATGACACATATAAACCTTCGTCTTGAATCACTCTATGTATTGCTGAAAACTGCATGAAAATTCATCGAGTAGTTTAAAAGATCTAAGCGAAACGACAGCGTAAGCGACTTTATTATATACTATGTGTGTAAAGATGTTCATTTATGTTATTATGTGTTGATGTTTTCTTTGTCGTTCTATACTTTTTAGGCTTTAACTTTCATCACTTAGAAAAATTAAAAGACTCCACTGAAATCCGAGACTACAGGACATACCGGCAAATGTTTTGTATTGTTGCGCCTTCGAGAAAAATAGTCTAGAACAATCTACCAGTCGCGAGAATTGAATTGAAGGCGCCATCTAGTGTCAAGTAGCGCGCAACTGTGGAGTAACTCTGATATTCGACGCTAGATGGCGCTAGATTACTCACTCTGGTAATTTCTGTTTAGTGTAGAATGTTCTATCGAATATTATAGATCTTTCTAGGTATTTCAAAGCCATAATATATATAGGCAGATTGGGTTACCCGTACGAGTGAGTATTGTTCACGATACAGCGGAGTTAACATCGAAGCGATCTTCTAATGCGATTAACAAGTGACATAGCGAATTATTGTTGTAAAAAGGGTTATAAATAAACAGTGTGTTATTTTTTGGTAATTAACCGACTATTTTTAATTATTGAATACCCGGCTCGTAACAATTTGGTGTCAGAAGTGAGATTAAAGTATGCCGGTTTTACCAAAGGAAGACACGGAAGGTATCCGAACTAGGAGTCAGCGTCAGCAAGAGGCCGACCTGAGGCGATTTGGAGGTGCACAACTGCCCACACCGGAAGGTCAGCAGCCAGCGATGGAAGCCACGCCGTTTACATCGTCAGCAGCTCCAGATATCACGGCCCTAATGGTGATGCTCCAGGAGCAGGCCCGCCGTCAAGAGGAGCAGGCCCGCCGATTGGAGGAACAGCTGCAGCGGGACAAGGAGGAGCAGGCCCGCCGTCAAGAGGAGCAGGCCCGCCATCAGGAGGAGCAGGCCCGCCGCCAGGAGGAGCAGGCCCGCCGCCAGGAGGAGCAGGCCCGCCGCTTGGAGGAACAGCTGCAGCGGGACAAGGAAGACCAGGCTCGCCGCCAGGAGGAACAAATGCTCTTGTTAAAAGGCATTCACGAGACCTTCGGCAAAGAACTCAAGGTAGTGAAGGATCAGGTTCTTCAACACGAGAACCGTATCACTGAGGCCGAAACTCAGATTGCCGACGTGAAGAAGGCATTAGGGAACCTCAAAGTTGGAGACGGAGCGGCGACTTCAGTAACTGCTGTTCCTTCGGTGCGGGGGTTCAAAGTACCGCCGTTTGATGGGACATCTTCGTGGTCAGCCTACAAGATCCAGTTTGAGGCTGTTACGACGGCGAACGGCTGGACTAAGGAACAGGCTATGACCGCGCTCACCTTGGGTCTTCGAGACCAGGCTCTAACCGTCCTCGAAGCCCTCGGTAAGAAGGTAACCTATGAGCAACTGCTGGAGGCATTGGAGGCAAGATATGGTGACGCTCACCTGGAGCACGTTTTTCGTGCACAGCTGAAGGATCGTGCCCAACGCATCGGTGAGAACTTGCAACAATGGGCTCTGGAAGTTGAGAAACTGGTCCGTAAGGCATACCAGTCTGCACCTGCGCTCGTGGACGGGAATCTGGTGCAAGCTTTCATCGATGGCATTCGTGACCTCGAAGTTAGAGCTGCTGTGCGACTTGGGCACCATGAAACTCTCAAGGATGCTCTGGCCCATGCTTTGGAGGTGGAGGCTGTGAGACAAGATCATCGGTCTCATCGGGTCCGGGAGGTTGTGGCGTCACCTGTGCGGGACCGGTTTAAGGGGTACAGCCCTAGGTGTTACGCCTGTGGTGAAAAAGGTCACCTTCGGTCCAGCTGCCCTAAGCGAAGCATAGGAAATGAATACGAGCGGCCTCAGGAGATTAGGGCGACTGATAGTACTGCGAAACAACAGCAGGGAAACGAGTAAACGCCAGGACTGCGGGGCGGGTGCTGGCTGGTGTTCAAAGAGCCTCAAGGATTTCGATCTCGCAAAGTCATGATGGGAACAGCCTGGTCATCAGAGGCGAAATCAACGGAACAACATGTAAGCTGACGATTGATACGGGAGCTTCTCGCACAGTTGTCAGTTCCCAACTTGCAAATCGGTTTCTGAAGGACATCACCTGTAACCGTGAGCAAATAAACCTAGTAACAGGCACTGGTCAGCGCATACCCGTCCGAGGCGAACAGAAGGTGGAGTTGAAGTTGGGCAACCACGTTTACCTGCATAACGTTATCGTGGCTGATATAGTTGACGACTGCATCCTTGGCCTAGACTTCATGAAGAACAATTGTTGTGAGATCGACATCAATCAAGGTGTATTGAGATGTGGTCAAGAAGAACTGTTCATGGAAGGAGCGTCACCAGGAAAAGTGTACAGCTTAAAGAATGTTGTTCTTCCTCCCAGATCAGAAACAATCATGCCAGTTAGTCTTCCTTATAACTCCGGACGAATGCAACGGTGTGTACTTATTGAAAGGATAGATAATGACCTTCCATGGAAGATCGCACGGACTCTAGTAAGTACCACTAACATCCCTGCAGTACGTGTGCTAAATCTAAGTGACAAGCAACATGTGATTCATGAGGGCACACTGATTGGCACTTGCGAAGATGTGGATTGGATGCATCGATGCCAAGACTTGACTACTTCAAATGTTAGCAAGGATGCACGAGTCAACGTGTCAACACTTTTGGAAGACTGTCAAGATGTTTTGTCTAGGGAAGAGATTGGCAAGGCTAAGAGAATGTTAGTTAAGTACGCTGATATTTTCTCTACTAATGAAGCTGATATTGGAAAGACTGGTTTAGTTCAACACAAAATAAACACTGGAAATGAGTTGCCTATTCGTCAGCGAGCAAGAAGACTGCCAGTAGCACGAGAAAAGGAAATGCAAACCATGATTGATGGAATGGTCAGGGACGGTGTTATAGAGCCTTCATCCAGCCCATGGTGTTCACCTGTAGTGCTTGTAAAGAAAAAGGATGGCAGCATGCGTTTTTGTGTTGACTACCGCCGTTTAAACGACATTACGAAGAAGGACAGCTATCCACTTCCTAGAATAGATGACACACTGGACATGCTAACAGGGGTAAAATGGTTTAGCACCTTAGATTTGAAAAGTGGATACTGGCAGGTAGAAATTGATCCCAAGGACAAAGAGAAGACTGCATTCTCTACAGGGAGAGGACTGTGGCAGTTTAAAGTTATGCCCTTTGGATTATATAACGCGCCAGCAACTTTTGAAAGACTGATGGAGTCAGTACTGACCGGATTAACTGGAGACGCTTGCCTGGTCTACTTGGATGACATTGTCATTGTAGGCCGTACGTTTGAAGAACATATTCGAAACCTGGAGCGTGTATTATCGAAAATCCGAAGTGCCAACCTAAAGTTAAGTCCTAAGAAGTGTTCATTATTCAAACGGCAGGTTAGCTTTTTAGGATGTGTGGTTTCGGAAGAGGGTGTCCAAACAGATCCGCAAAAGATCACTGCTGTCAAGGATTGGCCAGTTCCAAGAGATAAGACCCAAGTAAGAGCATTTTTGGGCTTGTGCTCTTACTATCGGCGATTCGTGAAAAACTTTGCGGATATTGCCAAACCCCTTCATAAACTTACTGAAGAGAAAAGACAATTCTGCTGGGATGAAAGTTGTGACATAGCATTTCAAGAGCTTAAAAGACGTCTATGCAACACACCTATCTTAGGGTATCCAGATACCGAAAATGAATTCATAGTTGACACAGACGCGAGTGATACTGGGCTTGGCGGTGTGTTATCCCAGCGGAAAGGTGATCAAGAGGTCGTCATTGCATATTTCAGTAAATCTTTGTCAAAACCGGAAAGAAATTACTGTGTCACAAGAAGGGAGCTACTGGCAGTAGTGAAGACACTGCAACATTTTAACAAATATCTGCTCGGGCGTAAATTCCACCTCCGAACTGACCACGCTGCACTAAAGTGGCTCTTACAATTTAAAAATCCTGAAGGACAAGTCGCGAGATGGATTGAGCTACTACAGGAATATGACTTCATGATTGAACATCGCAGTGGAAAATCACACGGTAACGCAGACGCATTATCAAGAAGACCTTGCCCTGAAGACTGCAAACACTGTGCCAAGCAAGAAGTAAAGGAAGCTGTTCCTATAAAGACAATAAAGACGGACCTTAGCGTCGAATGGAAGGTAAGCCTACAGCAAGCACAGCAAGAGGATGCAGATATCAAACCAATTCTCGAGTGGATTAAAGCTGAGACTCCTAAGCCTCACTGGAGCGATGTTGCATCGCTGAGTTCAACCACAAAGAGTTATTGGGCTCAATGGGATAGCCTAGTCATCCAGGATGGAGTCTTGTGCCGTAAATGGGAAAACGCTCGAGGAGACAGCTGTCATCTGCAAATGGTTGTCCCTAAAGCTAAGATACCAGTGGTTCTGCAGCTCTACCATAACGGATGTTCAGGAGGTCATATGGGAGTTAAGAAGACCTTGGTTAAGATAAGGGAGAGATTCTACTGGATTCATTGTCGTGATGATGTTGAGGACTGGTGTCGCAAGTGTACTAATTGTGCGGCCGTGAAGGGACCTCACACACGTAGCAGAGGTCCATTGAAATTGTACAATGTTGGGGCACCCTGGGAAAGAATTGCAATAGACGTAGCGGGACCATTTCCTGAAAGTGAAACCGGAAACAAGTACTTCATGGTTGTAATGGATTACTTCACTAAGTGGCCAGAAGTTTTCGCCATTCCCAACCAAGAGGCATCAACAGTTGCAGACAAATTAGTGCACGAAGTCTTCTGTCGTTTTGGAGTGCCTTTAGAAATTCACAGTGACCAAGGAAGAAATTTTGAGTCTCAAATATTTCAAGAGATGTGTCGAGTAATGGGTACTCACAAAACCAGAACCACCTCTTATCACCCACAATCTGACGGAATGGTGGAACGATTTAACCAAACACTAGAGAGGTATCTCGCAAAAGTCGTTGAAAGTAGGCAAAAAGATTGGGACAAACACATCCAACCGTTTCTTCTGTCATATCGAAGTGCAGTCCACAAAAGCACTTCAGTAACACCAGCTTTTGCAAACTTCGGAAGAGAACTACGATTGCCTGCAGACTTGATCACTGGAATACCCCCTGACACCCCGCGAAGTATAACGGAGTACGCTAATGACTTGCGGAACAAGATGAATGACATTTATGAGCATGTCAGACAATCGGGCCAGCAAAGGTCTGAGAAGATGAAAACCCGATATGACCGGAAAGTGAACAATAAGGGCTTCGAAGAGTGTTCTCTAGTATGGCTCCATAATCCAGTTCGCAGTAAAGGGAGATCTCCAAAGCTACAAGCCAAGTGGGAAGGGCCATACCGGGTGGTGACAAAAATCAATGATGTTACCTACCGGATACAGAAGTGTCCAAGAGGCGCCCCAAAGATAGTTCACGTAGATCGATTGGCGCGATACTATGGAACTGATTATGCTCGGGACGAGCATGTCTTAGGAGGGGGCAGTGTTGCGCCTTCGAGAAAAATAGTCTAGAACAATCTACCAGTCGCGAGAATTGAATTGAAGGCGCCATCTAGTGTCAAGTAGCGCGCAACTGTGGAGTAACTCTGATATTCGACGCTAGATGGCGCTAGATTACTCACTCTGGTAATTTCTGTTTAGTGTAGAATGTTCTATCGAATATTATAGATCTTTCTAGGTATTTCAAAGCCATATATAGGCAGATTGGGTTACCCGTACGAGTGAGTATTGTTCACGATACAGCGGAGTTAACATCGAAGCGATCTTCTAATGCGATTAACAAGTGACATAGCGAATTATTGTTGTAAAAAGGGTTATAAATAAACAGTGTGTTATTTTTTGGTAATTAACCGACTATTTTTAATTATTGAATACCCGGCTCGTAACAGTATTATACAATTATTACATCATATGTATGATATTAAATATTAAAAGGTAGAAAAAGTATTTTACGCATACGAAATCAAGGCAACGTATAAATAGCTTGTTTGCCAACCCTATTTGAGCACAAAATCTCATAAAGTGTAATAGCAAAAAATAAATAAACCGTGAACAACGCGTGCCAACTTAATTTGCACCCAAGTTTAATCCCCATATTACTCGCACACCCAGCCATTGTTAAGGTACAATTCGCGGTGAATAGGATGCATTCCCGGTGCGACTGACACATCAATTATCTGCGTACATTTCGGTGCTCGGCAATGTTTACGGTTTACCTCTATAATTTGCACGTGAATAAAGTGATTAAGTTCATATGTTTAATATGTGCTTTTGTGTTATTTTTGATTAGGAAAAGAAAGTAAAACAAGAGTTTTTTAAAAGGAATCTAAAACGATTATTGACCATAATTCTAAAAGTAATTATATAAATAACACCATTAAATATGATAATAATATCATCCTTAATGGTGATATACCTACATATAATTATTTATCTATTATATGTGTGTATTTATAAATATACTAGCAGACCTACGCAACCTCGTTTGCGTCTCCTATTGCCCGTAGCGTAACAATTTTCCACCGTTTTTTAAACATTCTTTATTGGTGCTCCGCTCCTATTGGTCTTAGCGTGATGATATATAGCCTATAGCCTTCCTCGATAAATGTACTATCCAACACTGAAAGATTTTTTCCAATCGGACCAGCGGTTCCTGAGATTAGCGCGTTCAAACAAACAAACAAACTCTTCAGCTTTAAAATAGTAAGTATAGATTTATCAGCAATTTAGTAACCGTGTGTGCAGGCTCGGACTACTCTGGGTAGGGAAGGAATCTTTATGAACCTTGTTAGCAATAATCTTACCAAATCTCGCATTCCAACACACTTATGATAGTCTTTGATTATTTTTAACCGACTTCAAAAAAGGAGGAGGTTCTCACTTCGACCGTATATGTATTTTTTTATGTGTGTTCGCGGATTACTTCGTCGGTTATGAACCGATTTTAATGATTCTTTTTTTTAATGGAAAGGAGATGTCCCAACGGTAGTACCATGATAAGAACATTAAGATCTAATAATGGCATCCAAGAGCAATCGAGTCGAACCTTGAAGTCGGTTTTTGTTTTTGTTAAAATTTTACTTGTTTCATAGATGTTGATTAAGACATTAAAGCAGCATAGCTTTTATAATATTGTTTAAATCTTGAATCCTAAGTTCATTTGAAAAGTTGAATCTAATCTAATTTGACATTAATATGAGGTTCATAAAATAACTTTAGCCTTAAACCCTTTTAAATTTAAACTTTGTTCAATATACTTACTGAATTATCAAAGTCATTTAGAAATTTTATTATGACTTAACTGAAAATGCTTTAGATATTTAATTATTATCGTTATCTCTATATTCAAAGCCTTAATATTTATTACTTACACTGAAATTCATACTATAGAATTTTATTAGAAAACTTAATCTTCTTACTCAGGACGCCTAAATTTATTGAATTGTAAATCATTAGCGAAGAAATAGAAAACACAAAACAACTTTTCTTATACTTTTTCCTTCTGCTAAGTACAATCAGGTTTTTACACAAATCCGAGATCGCACTGCGGTCATGCGTAAAATGTTGTATTTTAACAAGAGAAAGTTCATCGTACATTTTCAGAAGAGTTTTAAATTTTGTTACCTTTTTATTTTCTTAAAACCTAATTCTTCTTTTTGTTAGCACTATAGAAATGTTAGTTTTAAAAAGATGTTGACGTCAAAACATTCTCATGTTTGTTATACGGTCTGTTACGTAGTTTTACGTGGTGTTTTTCGTGTTTCGATTAATTCAACAAGCTACTTTTAAATTATTAATAGGGGAAGAGTATATCATAGGGGTGCATAGGGTTGCCATTAAGGCTCACCACCTATTACGTGGGACCAAAACCCTGGCGAAAAGTGGGAGTTTAATATGCCTCTGCTTACCCTTTTGGGAAAAGAGGCAAGATTTTATGTATGTATGTTTCAATAGAATTATTTGTACCCCTTTTTATATGGGACTAATCCCGCCCACACGCCCACCACTGTAACTCCTGTACACCAGGATCAACAGCGGTGACCCACGAAAACACCGAGTTATGACACTCGGGAAGTCCCAGGAAAAATTTAACTGTCTTGGAACCCGCAACGAAATTAATCAGAAGAAAACTGGAGGAGTTGGAAATATAATAAGTCCACTTCCCTCCTTAGCAAAGCGGGAGACAAAATGGAGTCAAAATAGGCAGACGCCTTTTTCAAACCGGGAAGCACCACGGATAAAAATATTATGGGTCTTAAGTGAGCTATATTTGATTTCTATAGTATGTATGGCAGAATCGCTTAAACGCACGGAAATTCACCGCAGTTGACACAAGATCCCCATAATATACTACCCCAGACGTCATTTGTAAGCTATTTAGCATCATGTTACGTTCATTGTACCAAAGACTACATTCCCAGAGGATATGATGAGCCGACTGTTCACAGCTAGAATCAGGTGTTGAGCATTGACACAATGGTGAATCGATTAATTTAAATGAGTATAGTTTGCTCTTAAAGTTACCGTGGCCTGTAAGAAATTGAGCGACACAGTGATCTACCTCGAGCCATGTCCTTGACAACCTTTCGCGAACAGATGGAAAAAACTGGTAAAGGTGGCGCCCCTTAGATGATTCGTCCCATCGTTTCTGCCATTCATCCAAGAGGTCGTTATAGACATTGGTTTTTTGTTGAAACAATCTTATGATTTTACCGCGGTTTTTGTACCCCTCGTGCATGGACGCATTAATCTTAATTATTTTTTCATTTTTTTTTTTTTTTTCTTCTACGTCTAACACACAACGCCATCTAGTCCCAAGCTAAGCAGGGCTTGTGTTATGGGTACTAGACAACTAATACAAATACATATATACTTTTTTTTTGTAAATACATACATATCATACATAGAAAACACCCAAACTCCGAAACAAATATTTGTAGATCATACAAACATTTGGTTCGACCCGGGAATCGAACCCCATGATCAGCAGTCGCACACGCCAACCGCGAGACCAACGAGGCAGTTCGCAATTCGCAATTATCTTGTAATATCTTTATTTAAAATATGTACTTATTTTTATACATGAGGTGCATGAAGCAAATTTTTTAAACAATATGTGTGCAATAAAGTACAATATATATTTTGAGCTGACACAGTTACCCAAGTCTAAGAACTTGCTTCTTCAGTTCCTGATAAAGTTTCTAATAGTTATCACTATATTATAATATATTTGACATTAATTACCAGCTAGTTGCTGATATATACACATATCTGACATAAATATGTATATGTCGCTATTCAAAACTTGTCTAACCGTAATCTGTCGTTACTCGGCCGACACGTTCACATTAGTATATCAGAGACTTTATCAGCGGCCGGGGAAACTGGCTCTAAACCAAGTCTAAATTTAAGTTACACTGATTATTTAAATAAGTCAAAACATTCAAAACGAGTGAAACTACAGGAGACTTCTAATACTTAATAAATAATATCAATGTTACTGTGATAAATTTTAGAGAAAAAAAAGGACACAAAATCACAAACTTAAATTGTATACATTTTATCTAACGATGTGTCACAATTAGCCCCCCATGACAGATAGTGAGTGATCACCACACGAAGAGGGTTAGGTGAGGGACGTTAAGCACTCAGCCGTGATACTCCAGAGACTTTAAGCCCCATACACGCAAGGAATGACGGCACTGTTCACTTTTAAAATAAATCAACAAAAAAAGAAAAGTATCTAACTGAAGTCAGTATTTTTTCCGATCGGGAATTTTTCTTTCTAGGAATAGGTAAAAAATAATATCATTGCCTTTGAAAACTTACTATAGATAAATGAAAGGACGAACAATATATTGTCTATATTCGTAATGACTATGGTGGCCCCCACTCTTAGATTCTACTCAAACTTTTCATCACGCTTAATAGAGTCACTTTAGCAGGCCTTTTAATAAATAAAATAGACAGGAGTAATTCATACCAGTATCATAACCACGAAATGTCTCGGTATTACTGCCATTTGCCCGCGTCTCCGACAGAGTTTATGTCATGTCAGTTATCGCGGTAAAAATCTTTCTCGGTGATTAATTTGTTTACCATAATAGGTATAGTTGCTTTGCTAAGGAGGGATGGACATATTATATTTCCAACTCCTCCAGTTTTTCGTCTGATCAATTTCGTTGCGGGTTCCAAGACAATTTAATTTTTCCTGTGACTTCCCGAGTGTCATAACTCGGTGTGTTCGTGGGTCACTGCTGTTGATCCTGGTGTACGGGAGCTACGTTGGTGGGCGTGTGGGCGGGATTAGTCCTTAAAAATAATAGGTATAGTTATGGGTATGAATAGCTGGCGCTCCTTGGAGAAGTCCCTTGTATAAGTCCCTATACGCTCTGCCTTGTAAAGGATCAGACGGGCCGTGTGTGAGATGTGTGATATAATTATAATTGCCCTATAGACTTTACTATTTGGAAACCATCTCCAAAACCAAATAGGTCTGTAAATTTATAGTAAGCGCTACAATACTGTATATTCTTTACATAGTATAAAATGAAGTTTTTTAAAATACTCAACGGATTTTAATACATTTTTAAACAACAGGTAGTGGTACGTTTATATGTATAATACATGTACCTACATGTCCTACATTATGGCAGAGAAAAACTGATAATTTCAAAGAAAACCACGCGAAGCCGGGACGAGTCGCTAGTATTAGCATAAAGCGATTCAACTTCTTTTTCTAACATTAATACGAATAGGTACATATAACAATCAGTGCCTGTTTTATTACTTGCCTTTTTACCAATGATTTTTACCAGCTTTTCAATAAATAGATATTGTAACTAGTTATAAATATTATGTACAAACCAAAACCGTAACATCAGATACAAAAACCAGCTATCTTACAAACCGATCAGCTTCATTAAATAACTACTTAATCGTCTTCCTCACTACTTATTGTGACATCTATATTAGCCGGATGCTTTATTTTACCTGGTTTGTAACATAATTAGTCACATGCCTTATTTTACCTGGTTTTGCTATGAGGTATGGTAACGCCGCCATCTGTTAATTAATAATAATTAAAACGAAATCTTGCTAGTTTTTAATTATTAGAATTAAACGCACTTTTTTAAGGATAATTATATGACTAGTAGTGCACTGGGCTGGGCTGGGTGTAAGGGCTGTTTGTGATGATGATTTTACAAATTCGTTAATTAGTTATTTCTAATCAGCAATTAATATAGTTTTAGCAATTTATTAACTATTGCTTAAATAGTTATTAAAGCAGTCTTTCGTACAAACGAAAGACTGCAACACTAAATTTGCATGCCTATTACTGGTGAAATGTGTTTCGTGCATATTTTATTTTTATTTTTTACCATCTTTTTGTACCACATATAAGCAAATAAAATTATATTATTATTATTATAAAAAAAAAACAATAAGACCGCAGAACAGAAAAATCACTTAGGACCTATAATATTTTATTATCTGTGGTGCATCCCTGTTCTTAAATGATGTCTACCTATTTTTACATCATTTTATCTTCTAATTTGCTAAGGACGAAGTGTAAGAGTGTATGTGTTTAATTTTATTGACGGTTCCAAGACCGTTTAAGTTTTCCCAGGACTTCCCGAGAGAGGTCGTGTGAGCGAGATTAATCCTATAAAAAATACACAATAATAAGGCGTCTGTGAAACAATACCAGCCCAGAATCAAAGACACTTTCGTATAGTTTGTTCAATTTACCATATTAAACGTATATACGAAATAAAAATATTAAAGATACGGAAATTCTTGTGATTAATGTGAAGTCATCAATAAAAGTTAATTTAAATATATATATTTTTTATCGGTTTGACCAAAGAGTTACCGATAAAAATGTAGGCACATATATTATTGACTAGCTGACCCGGCGAACTTCGTACCGCCATATTTACATATCTGTCTCAGCTTCCCACAGGCAGTGTACAGTCGCGGACAAAAAAAACCCTTTTCCCGTTATCTTTTTTTTTCTTTCTAGCGAAAAAATAATGAATGAAATCGGACTATGTGTTATTGAATTACAACTAAGTACATATTTTGACTTTCATCCCCTCTCTCCAGGAAACCGTGCTGAATTTCGGGATAAAAAGTATCCTATGTCCTACCTCGTAGTATGAACTCAAATCATGCCAAGTTTCATTTGAATCCGATCAGTAGTTTCGGCGTGATGCGCGGCCAAGATACAGACAGACAGACAGACAGTCAGACAGACAGCCAAAAAATAAAAAAATTACAGTTTTGGCTTCAGTATCAATTATAGAGAGCCCTCCAAAAAAAAATTCTAAATATCTTTAATGTACAGAATTGGATCTGTTACATTTTTATTATAAGTATAGATATAGATTATGGATCTTAAATTATATTTAATTTTGTTTAGGCATTCAGAACTTAAGGGTAAATAAGTATTTCACTTATAGTATTCAGCCGAGTCTCCACCGAACAAAAGTTGGCAACTTTCGTGATGTCGACACGTGTTGGTGACAAAAGTTTCTGTATTTTCCTTGCGTTGGCAACAAAAATTGTCAACAAATGTTGGGAACCGTGTTTCTGTTTTTTTGGAACGCCAAAAACAGAAACACGGTTCCTTTGTTGCAGATATTTATTGGCTCTGTGGAGACGCTTAGTTCGAATGTTTTTCAAATTGTTGGCGACTCGGTGTAGATACAATGGAAACAAAAGTTGGCGATTTTCTAAAGAGTTGCAAACATTTGGAAACACTGAAATTGCCAACAATTTTGGTGGAGACGCGCCTTAGTCGCATCGACCAAAAAGAACATGAAACACAGGCTTATTTTACCTTCAACGTCTTGTAATAAATTTAGTGCAATGTGCCGGTAGCTTCAAAAGTGGAACAGTACTACGTACGTGAGGTACGGCACTATCTTACATTTGATATAATATAACCACTTATCTCTCATCTCCACAGATTAATACAATGTATGGTGCTGAAGTTTCACTTTATGGCTACTTTCTTTGTAACTAAGAACAATTTAAAAACACACACCTCGGGGCGCCGCTACTATAAAATAAAACTGATTGGGTTAGTATATTAAAAAGTAATTACTTTAGCGGCGTCCCGAGGTATTACCTGCATTTTTGTGTTTTAAATTTTTTTTTTTAATAAAAGTAGCCTAAGATACTCCTTATAACATAAGCTATCTACCAGTGAATGCTGTTTCGGAGATTAGCCGGAAAAAACAGATAGAAAAATGAAAATTTAGTTACAAAAAAACATTTCAAAATTTAATGCACTCCTGGACATAGATCTCTACTTAGAAAGAGCACTCATTAGAACCTATTTTTAACCGACTTTAAAAAAAGGAGGTTATCAATTCGACTGTTTTTTTTTATCTTTGTTACCTCATAACTCTCGACTGGGTGAACCAATTTTGATGATTCTTTTTTATTTGAAAGCTGGTGCTTCCCGTGTGGTCCCATTTCAATTTGGGCCAGTTCTTTAAGTCGGTTTTTTTAAATTAAATTCTGTGATTATTTACACAATATGTCGTTAAACACAAGGTCCAAATCCTGCTCCAATTACTTTCCTTGTCAATTTTTTTATTCTAACTGAATTAATTGACACTACTATTTTTTCTTTATAACTAATCGTTTCTGTCACAGGCTTAAATCTTTTTTTTTTATATATAAACAAGTCTATTCTGCAACACTCATGATTATTGGTCTATGTTGCAGTGAGGTACTTAAGGCCGGGTGTACACCTTGCGACAAGATATCATACCTCTGACTGGTTTATGTGTACATATCTACTATAATACATAATAGTATCTCGGACGTCAGTTCGTTGTTTGTAACAGATTACACACAGATAGAGACAAACTTAACAATTAGATTAGATTGATAACACAGAGGATTTTGTTTTGTATAATAAATACTTGGTGTAACAAATTTATAAATGTAAAGATGAAATAGATCTAATTAAATTAAAATCTGTTATTTGTAACGATACTGAAAGTATTTTTTATTTGTAAAACTTAAATAAGTGATCAACAATATAGATGCAATGTATCATGATAGGTGTGACACATAATTGACGGGGTTGTAGGTCTAGTGGTTAGCGATTCTAAGTAATTGAGCCTGAGGTAGTGGCTTCAATTCCTATTTAATTCATTACCTACTTACTTCCCATATAATTGTGTGATACACACGAGTTTTTGCATCTAGGTGTTATTTCTATAGAATTGCGTACTTTTTATGACATAAAAGAGTAAAGTGTACGAAGTAACTCTTGGCGCCTTTTGGCACCTGAAACTCAGCCTGAGGGTGATAGGTGAGGTCATCTGTCGCCCTAGTAGATGTAGGCTGGGGTGACGGCACGAGCGCTACAGAACGCGCACGCTCTTGTTTTGTACTAGGCGGGCAAACGAGCAGACGTATCGCCTGATGGTATACGATTACCGCCGCCCATGGACGCCCATGGTCTCAAGTGCGTTGCCGGCCTTTGAGGGACGGGGAGGGGGATGAGGAGGGGTTGGGGAGTGGTTGGGGTATGGGCCTCCGGTATCCTCACTCACTCGGTGAAACTCAGCGCAAGCGCTATGTCACACCGGTTTTCTGGCTCTCCCACGCTTTAACTTTAACGCTTGTGGGGGCAGAAAGGAAGCAACGAGCATCTACAAGCCGTAGATGGCCCGAGGTACGTTGGGATTCTCAGGACTTTATTTCTAGGGTACACCTAGTTCCCGGCTACTATTACCCGAGACGGCGTACGGTTTTTGTCTATAACCACCAAGGTGTGGTATTAGGAACCATTACCTCACAGAAAAAAGGAGTCACAAATGCGTGAGGGATTCAGGATTTTAGTTCAGAAGTCATCAAACAACAAAACTATCACTGACTGTCTGAACTGTTTACACCTGAAAGCGCTTAATATGTTTTATTCCTTGTTAAAAATGTATCATACAATTAATCATTATGCATTGGACTAATATGTCAATATACAACTGAACCTCAGTTCCTCAGTTCATATAAAAAAATTGGGTATAAAAAATAGATGTTGGTCGATTCTCAGACCTACCCGATATGCACACCAAATTTCATAAAAATCGGTCCAGCCGTTTCAGAGGAGTATGGTAACTAACATTGTGACACGACAATTTTATATATAAGATATAGCAGAATAATTTTTATGTATCTTTTTTGAAGGCACTAATCTCAGGTACTACCGGTTTGAATTGAAAAATTGTCATAGTAATAAAGATGTTGCAGAAACCGGGAAAAAATAATTATTTTTGAAAGACGCAGACGAGGTGGCAAGCAGCAAAATATAAAAGCATTACTTGCTTCATGTATTACTCATGTACTATTGTTCAAAACATCTCACTTCCTGATATTACTCGCACTTCAAATTATATTGTAGACTCTAATTAAAAATTACGTATTTTGTAATTATATTTAAACATTCTCACGTACTAAACTCTTATAATGAAGCCGCTTAATTTTGTAACATTTATTTCCAAAACAACATTGTGATTCTTTGTCATCTTACACGTTCATCAACAACTTGCAATAGCCCATTGCTGCACATATTCCTCTCCTTTTTTTATGGAATAGTGGGCAAACGAGCAAACGTATCGCCTGATGGTAAGCGATTACCGCCGCCCATGGACAACTGCAACACCAGAGGCGTCACAAGTGCGTTGCCGGTTGCCGGCTTTTGGAGGATGGAGAGGGGGATGGGGGAAGGATTGGGTATGGGCCTCCGTTATCCTCACTCACTCGGTGAAAACACAGCGCAAGCGCTGTTTCTCCTTATTGACTAACTATACCTTTTTTTACGCGGGTAATGCTTTTAGCACCATACCTTCCGTAGGGGAGACGAAGGGCGTGTGTGGGACTCGTGGAAAACCTACCCACTAAACTGACCTACTAGGTATATCACACTGACCAAATGGTTTGGTACAGGGTTTGTATCACATTGTTAAAATTGTTGTTTATTTTGAATTGTCCACCACTAGGTCAATCCATACTTAACACTTACATTGACACTGTTTGTTTAAAATTTTCCACCTTAACCACTTATCCGATTATCATGTATTTTCACATTTACATAATCCGGGGGCAGACATAACGTACTTTTCATCCCGAAAAAATATTACTCCATAAGTCAGACAAAACGATGGGTAAACTTAACAGTAAAGCGATTGTTAGTCAAAGTTTCTTATAAAAGTAATCATACATTCGCATCGAATTAATTAGTTAGTAGCACACTCCGAACAGTCGCTAGGTACGTACTTATCCTACTGATATCAAAAAAATGATAATGTTTATATCTGAACATTTCACTCAGTGCTCTTTCTCCGCGCGCGGAGGCGAATACTGTTCAAGTGTTGTTCAAAACAAATGAAGTCGGTTAACATTTTACATTAAATAAGTTTGTGTGTTGTTTTTGGTCACTTATCTCGGTATATCTTACGTATTTATAATTCGGTTTAGAAGTTAAACAGTGAAAGTATATACATACATGTGGTATAAATAGTGTTTTAGTGTTACCTAAAGAGAACGTATTTTTGTGGCTTTTTCAGATAATTTTATGTAAATTCGTTGTGTTGTATGAGTACGAAACAAGTATATGAAAAAGTGCGAATTTTATTAAAGGCGGCACATCAATTTTACTCATTATATGTTTTTAGATATATACATTCGTCGTGGTAGGAAAATATGTCTAATTATAAAAAAAGAATCTCAAAAATATTGATAAATTGACATAAATTATTTAAAAATTAATACATTACATACATTTCTCAAATCTATGCAATAAATGCTATCTTGTTGCACTTTTATGACTTGTTAAGGCAACTAAAACGTGTTCACAGATCTTTTCCTTTAGATTATAAAATTGTTAACAGTACTCATGAGGAACAGACAGCTGCTGGCTGACGCATAACGGTATGATGGAAAGATTATTATTATTGTAAGAGAAAGGATTGAAAACGATTGTACGTACATGATTAACAGTTTAAATAAAGCCTACTTTCATTTTTAGATAAATATTTACAAATAAATGGGCCCCGCGGTGTTACACGCAGTTGTTATAACCTGCTCATCTAAAAGAACACTACATTTTTTCCAAATAAAAAGTAGCTTATGTGGTATACTTTACTATAATCCATCTCTGTGCTAAATTTCATCCAAAATCGTTCAGCTGTGTTTGTGTGAAAGAGTGACAAACATTCATATAAACTTTCAACTTTCGATATTAGTACAAGTAAGATATCTCAAAATACAAAGTTTTGTCTAACTTTAGATTCATTAACTCAATATTATCTGCTACAGAATGCTTTTCAGTGAATCGAGTCGAAAATCCTAATATGCATATATGTATTTCTAGCTTCTTATTTGGGTTCTATTTGCTATGGTGCTCCTGTATGGGCATATAGGGCGACTGTAGGTGCTGTCCGTCGCAAACTGTTACAAGGCCAACGACCTGCATTGATTTTCTTGTGCAAGGCACATAGAACGGTTAGCACTGAGGCTTTACCGGTGTTGGCAGGTATTCTTCCGGTCGATCTCGAGGTGCAAAGACGTGCAGCCATGTGATATTCCACACTACAAAACACGGAATGCGATTTTTTGGGCATACGAGACCGCGGTAAAATCATAAGATTGTTTCAACAGCAATCCAATGTCTATAACGATCTCTTGGATGAATGGCAGCAACGATGGGACGACTCATCTAAGGGGCGCCACCTCTACCAGTTCTTTCCATCTGTTCGCGAACGGTTGTCAAGGACATGGCTCAAGGTAGATCACTGTGTAGCTCAATTTCTTACAGGCAACGGTAACTTTAAGAGCAAACTATACTCATTTAAATTAGTCGATTCACCATTGTGTCAATGCTCAACACCTGATTCTAGCTGTGAACAGTCGGCTCATCATGTCCTCTGGGAATGTAGTCTTTGGTACAATGAACGTAACATGATGCTAAATAGCTTATAAATGACGTCTGGGGTAGTATATTATGGGGATCTTGTATCAACTGCGGTGAATTTCCGTGCGTTAAAGCTATTCTGCCATACATACTATAGAAATCAAATATAGCTCACTTAGGACCCATAATATTTTATTCGTGGTGCTTCCCGGTTTGAAAAAGGCGTCTGCCTATTTTGACTTCATTTTGTCTCCCGCTTTGCTAAGGAGGGAAGTGGACTTATTATATTTCCAACTCCTCCAGTTTTCTTCTGATTAATTTCGTTGCGGATTACAAGACAGTTTAATTTTTCCTGGGACTTCCCGAGTATCATAACTCGGTGTGTTCGTGAGTCACCGCTGTTGATCCTGGTGTACAGGAGTTGCAGTGGTAGGCGTGTGGGCGGGATTGGACCCACTTAAAAAAAAGTGTATTTCTACTACGTATTAGGTCCATCCCAATGGTCATTTCAAATGCAATTGTATTTATTTGGTGCCTTAATACTTTTACTCGTCTTTGAATATCTCGTTTTTTTTTATTTGTAAAATACTATAACTTAATATAATAATATTCTATATAAAAAAAATCTCTATATGGCTAATCAGAAAATAAATAGGTCTAGTCTAATCCATATAATATCACTAAATGTTCATTAAGTGCCAGATATTAGTCAGCCAGTAGGTATAAGAACAATATTATTATTAGAATACAATAGTCAATACAATAGCCAATTGATTTCAATTAATAGGTACAATTGGATAAGAATTTACCCAAGGGCGCTGTACCTTTTTGTTTTGCTCACGGAGTGCTGATCCTAATGAACATTTTCCGCTATCTTTATTTTCGCCTAGTTGGTTCATAACCATTATCACAGCGTAACCTTAACAGTCTTTAGAAAATTTTCTCCTAAAAGATTCTGGCCTTCTCTACCACACTGTTCAGACGGGTTAGTTTCGAGTTCGTTTCAAATTTTCCTTCTCTTTTAGTTGGTTCCATTGAAGTCAAATAATTAACATTAATAAAGTTAAATACATCATGAGACCACAACAGCCATGTCACTCTTAGAAACCATAGAATATGGGATTGATGGGATGGATGGGAGGGAGTATTGGCTTCGGTGACCGCACTTACATACACACACACGCACACACGCGTAAAAAGCAATGAAAGATGTTAACCAGTGAGGCCGGCCCAATTGGGCCATAACATGACTCTCTTCGCCCACTCCTCGCCCAATCAGTTCTTTGCCCGGTCTGAAGACGATTACTTGCCCCAGTGGTTGGCAAAAGTCAGGCCATATTTTACCTTAAAACGAGTCAAAAATGCATCATGTGAGTACGGTATGTTATAAGTATCTGAGCATGTGATTCAAATATTACATAAAAATAGAACGATCGTTCATCTTTCGACACTATCATTTAATTTTATCGTTTTGAATCAAGAACCTATTCTTACTGAGATAAATTTACTTTTGGTTTAATTTTAAACTTTATTATAATAGATCATAAAGTTTAAAATGAAATGTAAAGAATATATTTGTCTATCAACAGTTTTATAAAATGCCCTTGATTTTGTATCACCGCGTAAGATTCTGGAAGGCAGATTTTCTGAAAACTAATGATAAGGTTTTTTTTAACAATCTTATCTTAAAACGTTAAAAATACATGTATATAAAGAGCATTTAGTTAACTATAACAGGTAACCTTTAAAATAAATCCATACTGATATTATAAATTCAGTTACTCTATCTCTCTGTTACGCTTTCATGGCTAAACTGCTGCACCGATTTAAATAAAATTTGAACTGGAGATGCTTTGATTTTCGAGGAAAGACAGGCTACATTTTATGGCGATAACCGACATACAGGCGGGCGCAGGCAAGGGGAAAAGCTGGTATTATTATAATCAAAGTATCAATGGCTAAGAAATCATACATAAATATTAATGGCGTCTTGGCGAGTTGAACAAAGTAAATGGTCGCTTTTTCACAAAATGCCTTTTCATACTTGATTTTGTATGACGATAGAAATCAATCTTTGATAGGCAAGAGATTTTTAATATTAAAAAGCAATCAATATTTTTGTTTATTCTTAAAAACATAATTACTATTATTTTAGAATATGAATTACCTGTCTTATCACTCACGTTTATCTCTTCTAGACAATCTAACACAAACACTTGTACTTATGTATGAGCCTGCCAAAGTAACTCTACATAAAGTAATTTTTTGTCAGTGCTGATCCAAAACGTGACTGCACGTTTGGCCTAGTGGTTTAACGGTCACCACGTCGTTTCCTACTTCGCCAAGTGTCGTGGGTTCAAATCCCACGTAGGACAACACTTTGTGTGATCCACAAATTGTTGTTCTGAGTCTGAGTGTTCTCTGTGTCCGTTTCATGTATGTTTGTAAAGTCCCCCGCGACACAGGATTTATTCCTAGTGCGGGAGTTGTCTTTTTAAAAAAGAAAAAAAAAACAGATTAACAGATGTTCGTTACGTTTTTTTAATTAAAGGGATCTCACGCACTGGGCATATTTCTGTGTCGCGTGGGTCTTTAAAAACATACGTCAAACGGGCTTCAAGAACACCCAGGCTTATAATAACAATTTATGGATTACGAGTTTGAGTGTTATAGGTTTAAACCATAACACTCAAAGCAGTAGAATCAAATGATGTGACGCTGAAACCACAAAGCAGATCAGTTCATATCTAGTCTTCCAAGGGAAATTATGAGGTGGGTGTTCTAGTTTTTTATTGTTTTTTTATTTATGGCCAGTGAAAATGACTCTACTCTGCCTGATGTAAAGCATAAGCAAAATCCAAGAGTGGCGGTCACCATACTCATTGCGAATGCAGACAATTCAGCATGGTGATCCACACCATGGCGGCCTAGTAATGCTTCTGCATCTTTTAGTCTAGTCAACAAGTATGGAACTTGTTGACTAGACTATTTGAGACTTTCAATAATTAATGCTAAAACACATGCATATTAACATAATTAATATGTATCAAAGGAATAATTTTTAGATAAGATTGACATTTGTTCTACCGATAATATTATGATGACAGCCTGCTATCAAAGTTGAACAAGGCCGTCCCCAAATTCCCCAAAATAAATAAGTGTATTTAAAACTACCTTAAAGAGTGACTCAAGTAACCTATAATTACATGGTTTCGAGTTGACCAGTTTCGATTTCGAACCTTTGTCGACCTTATATGACCTGTCTAACACTGGCTGGCAAGTTGACCAACTAAACTATTCTTGCAATCAGCTCCCGTGAAACAATTTGAAATAAAAAAATTAAACAGATAGAAATTATTTAGTTATTATATCACAAACCAGTGATTAAAATGAAGTTCCTGTGGTTTTAATAGATATTATTATAGCCTTCGTAACTCACTTTACTATATGTATATACCCGAAATATACAATTTATATACAAAATTACTAAAATAACACTGTCACTAGTCATTAATATGTAAATATGTTTAAAAGTAATAAAATACTGAGATTAAAGTGATGAATTGTAAATTTTTACTATCCAAATGACATCATACTCCGTCTCGCTTCGTACCTACTCTAATGCCATAAAGTAATTACCATGAGATGTACTGAGTAATAGAACGTTTTTCTACTATTAAGATGGATAGATAACTCACTGCCCCAGTTATTTTTATCATACCTAATTGAGGCAAATAAGATCTCTCTAATACAACAATAGATATTCATTTCAAATACAAAATTATTGTATTATTAGAACTATACAATAGCAGAAAGTAGTACTAACATGTTAGAATAAAAAAATTAAAAAAAGGCTTTGCAAACCTAACTCCTACCTACCTACCTACTGTAATTGTGGATGCCGTTAGGGCCCAGACAGACATTTACATTTTTGTTCTAGATAAGCGACATAATCTAGAACAAAATGCATTTTATAAATTTCGCGCGTAAATTGATAAAAGCGCTAGACGCCATATTACTCATTTGCTATGACAAAAGACAATTTAAAAATGAATTATTTATACTTATAATTTCTGATGGATATAAAAGATTATATATGTTCAACATTGGTGTTCTAACAGTGGCAGGATAAATCGGAAATTATGACTAAAAATCTAATCACGAAATAACTATTATTGTCCATACAAAAAATCAACCATGATAAATTTTAAGTAAAATACTGGATAAATCAAGATGAGAAAAATAAATAAATATTTTTTGGACATCTAACACACACAACGCCATCTAGTCCCAAACTAAGCGGAGCTTGCATTATGGGTACCAGACAGCTCATATAAATACATATATACTTTTTTTTGTAATTACATTCATATTACTTATACATAGAAAACACCCAAACTCCGAAAAAAATATTTGCATATCATGGTCCGACCCGGGAATCAAACGCGAGACTTCATGTACAGTATTCGCCACTATTACGCACTATCCCAGCCGTTTCACTTTTACAATTTTAAATTACCATTAAATTCATACATTAAAATTCCCTTTCACATAACAATATTCACACATTTCTTAGTAGTATATAAAAAAAGTTTTGAAATATCATTGGGCTTCTATATAATAATAATAAATAAATATTTCGGAATTTTGTATAGGTTGTGTGGGTACTAGACAACTGATACAAATACATATATACTTTTTTTTTTAAATACATACATATTATACATAGAAAACACCCATACTCCGAAACAAATATTAGGTCTTTACCTATGAAATTACCGTTCTTGAGTACTGGTCATTTGGTCATTTCAAATAAAAAAAAGTTTGTAATGGCTCTGTATTCTAAATTCAAATTAATTTTGTTTTAAAACCATGACATTCTATTTACAAACTCAGTCTTTTGTTTTTTGATTAGCGTTGTATTTTCATTACATTTGAACATTTTTCGTCATAATGGATACTTTAAAAATTCGTGTAATTATAAACGTACGTACATAAACGGCACGTAACATCAAAAACGTTTACGGAGAGAACTGTACAAACGAACGCACAACCCGTTATTGGTTTTCCCGGTTCCGTTCTGGAAATTTTGACTTGAAAAATGAAGTTCGTGGTCGTCCGGAGACTTTGGTTAACAATAATGCATTAAAGGCGATTGTGGAAGCTGACGAAACTCAATCTACAGCTGAGCTAGCAGCAGCTTTTAATGTAAGCATCAAAACCATATTGATCCATTTGCGACAAATTGGCAAGGTAAAAAAGCTTGGTAGATGGGTGCCCCACGATCTTAACGATCGCCAGCGCAACGTACGCGTCGAGAGCTGCCTTGCGCTGCTCAACAGGCAAAGAAATGAAGGAATTTTTAAAAGAATTGTTACGTGCGACGAAAAATGGCTTCTGTTCGACAATCGAAAGTGCTCAGCAAGTTGGTTAGACCCTGGTTCAGTACCAAAGCAATGCCCTAAACCAAAAATGACCCCTAAAAAGGTGATGGTCACTGTTTGGTGGTCTAGTGCGGGTGTGATTCACCACAGCTTTTTACAAAACGGCATGAACATTAATGCATATGTGTTCTGTGAAGAACTGGAGAGAATGATGGAGAAGCTTGCACATCTGCAACCAGCTTTGGTCAATCGGTCGTCCCCACTGCTCCTTCACGACAACGCGCGACCCCATACCGCGCAACAGACAGTCTCCAAGCTGCAACAGCTGGGGTTGGAAGCTCTCCCTCATCCGCCATACTCACCAGACCTTGCACCTACCGACTATTACTTTTTCCAAAATTTAGACAACTTTTTAGTGGGTAAAAAATTCAATTCCCGAGAGGCAGTACAAAATGCCTTTAAAGAGTTTGTTGCCTCCCGTCCAGCTGATTTTTACAAGAAGGGCATCAATAAACTGCTAATGCGTTGGCAAAGATGCGTCGATTGCATGGTTGATTACTTTATATAACAGAAATAAAAAAGTTTGAAAAAATAAGTACTTTCACTTATTGCATACAAAACGGCAATTTCATAGGTAAAGACCTATTATTTGTAGATCATACAAACATTTGGTCCGACCCGGAAATCGAACCCGAGACCTCATGATCAGCAGTCGCACGCGCCAACCGCGAGACCAACGAGGCAGTCGCATATCTCGAGTAAACTCCTTAGAGATTAAGACCTTCTATTTTGTTCAATAACTCAACCTTCTAAGTTGTACATCAAAAAACAAGATAAATTCAAGATGTTATCTTAAGTGAGAATAGAAATATTGGTAACAATAAAATATTACATTGCAACGGCGCCTTGAGAATTTCTCAGTATTATGTTGCGAATAATACTTGTGAAGTGGGATTATGGACCAAGGGCGTTAAGGTCATGTCTGAATGTCTGAAGTTTCAATAAATATTCTATTACACTTTAATATGTTCGAATACCGTGACTGTTACATATTATCATACATAAATACAAACAAAGGAAGTAATGAATAGTAACTTAAACGTCTTTTTTAAGTGTTAATTTAATTTTGCACAGAATTGAATTGAAACGATTGAATTGAATGGAATTCAATCACCAAACAAACATACACACTTACAAAATGTCACATAAACATACACACTTACATCGGTGTGAGTGTTTGTACTTTTGCAATAAGGTAAAACTAAAAAAAAACGACTTCCAAAAAACATCCAACGAAAACTCTCTGCCAAAAAAAATCATTTAAATAGTAGTATTATAATGTGTGCTAGGTACCTAGAATCTGTTTGAAGTCGGTGCCAAGTGACTATCGCTTAGACTTTTGTAATTGTTCGTTTGTATTCTTTTTGGCTTATCGTTTGTATTATTATGAACTTCATAGAATTCTCTATATTTTATTTGCACCTACCACATCATATTTCTACAACACCTGAAGGTTGACTGGTAGAGAATGCCTCATGGCATTAAGTCCGCCGTTGTACAACTTGTGCAAGAAGTTTATAAATAAATAAAAATAAAAAAAATAATACTACTATTTAAATGAATAAAGAATTAGGTATAGGCAATTTATGGGGAACCAGTTTATTTTACGCTTTTAAGTGTTTTTTTGGCAGAGAGTTTTCGTTGAATGTTTTTTGGAAGTCGTTTTTTTTCAGTTTTTAGTGCAAACAATCGTAGGAAAGTAGTATGTTGAACAATTTCATCATCAAGAATACAAATTAAGGTCTATACGTACGTGTAATATTACAATCATCCTCTAATCCCTAGCTGTTGAAGAGTTTAACCTTCTATCATCAGCTCACCTAAATAACTTGAAAGTGTACTACTGAAGGTCTTTAGATACGTATGAAATTGAAAGAATTATCCTCCAACTCCTAACCGCTGAGGAGTTGTACCTTCCACCTTCCATCATCAGCTTACCTAAATAATTTAAAAGAATACGACTAAAGGTATATAATAGGTATATTTATACATATTATTTAAAGATTTATCCTCCAACCCCTAACCGTTAAGGAGTTGTACCTTACATCATCAGCTCATCACCATAAAATGATGACTACCAGACGCAAATACCAGTGTAACTTCAGAAAATATACGAAAAACATAGTGTGCCTATTAAAAATGAGGGTTTCCCTCGATTGCCCAGGGATCCCATCATCAGATCCAGATATGCTGGCAATGGGACCTCGGAAGCATACCCTTTCGAATACAAGAAAAATTTTATAAATCGGTCCACAACTGACGGAGTAATCGCTGAACATACATAAACAAAAAAAAACAAAAAAACATACAGTGGAACATAGAACCTCCTCCTTTTTGGAAGTCGGTTAAAAATATGGATGGAAGTAATGAATAGTAGCTTGAATTGAATTCAAATAAAGCTTAACCAAAATGTTTACCTACTTTATGTACTTATAGATAAATACATAGTAATGTGGCTGATATTCTCCATTGTATGTTTTTTTATGTTTGGCTCTGCCAAAATGACTCTACTCTGCCTGATGGAAAGCATAAGCAGAATCCAAGAGTGGTGGTCACCATACTCATTGTGAATGCAGAAAATGCAACAATGCAGCATGTTGATCCACACTATGGCGGCCTAGTCTAGCATTATGTACTTATCTAAATCTATGCCGATATTCTAAATTATGATTTATTTTATAAAAAAAGAAGATTATGATATATTTTGTAAAGTCTAATAGATAAACTAAAATAATTAGAGTAAAAAATAAACAAATAAAATATTTATTTGTCTATTTTCTTTTACAAGGCGATGAAAATTATTGTTTACATTTGTACATTAACCGTTTAAAAATCTAATAAGAATACGCTAACAGGCTTTTATGGCGTCATAAGTTTTTTCCAGAAATCACCTATTACATGCAACAGTTTTACGTAAAAAAATTACAAAATATTCAGTTACATTACTTGACCTTTATATTTGTATGTGGAGTATGAAAAAAATTGCATAATCTACATACAATATATAAAGTTTATATTGAGGAGTGCAGAAAGCTAAAGAAGAATTATAATTAAATGTATCATATTCGAATTTCGACTGCTGAACGACCACTAGTAATTGTTAATGGTAATACAACTTCAGAACAATAAAGCAGAATACCAAAGAACCGAAAAAAACGAAGACGACCATCTCTACTACTTAGTGCATATTTTCATATTTCTCACAAGAGGTATAGTTTTTTTATTCTTTCTTATATCTTGCGATCAGTCATAATTCAACTATAAGCAGATGAGGTGTAAGTACTGCTGGCGTTCAGAGCGTCGCTCCCAGCGGAACCTGCTCTAAGAGGTATAGTTAATAAAATTATACATAAACGTAAATATATACCTTGAAATGAAGAAAAATTATACAGTGTAAACTTTCTTGGCAAAGATTACTCTTAATCGCCTTCTAAACTTGGCGCGACATCAGTTTGAAAATAGGTTTGTTTACTGCACTCTAGTGTTATTGCTGTGTCCGTTCTCCTGAGTGTTGTCAAAGACACGCTTTTATAATAGTTTTACAATCCAGATTTTGAATGAACAGTTTATATAAAATACATAAGTGGCGATAGTGTACCTAATATCTTATTCGGGTTAGAATCCAACTCAATCTATCAATGTAAATTACTCCATACACTATCAAAAACCATACGTTATTATTAATCTTAATAAAAATACTAATAATAAATATAATTCATGTCTATACTCACATCACATCAACAGCCTTTAGTTGTCCACAACTGGACATAATAACATGCTTCTTAGCCTACTACTTACAACCCGCCTGGGCAGAAAGTTGGTGTACCTACTCACACTTCCAGAATATTCTTTTGCTATCCGTACTAATAATAGTAGGATAATAGTTATTTGTCATACAAGAGTGCAAAGTTGCTTTTTAACCGCGTGCTCAATTTTGATGACCAAGAAAGCAAAGGATTCTAAAATTGAATTGAAAAAATTAGAATCCTGAGCGTTAGCGAGGGAATCAAAAGAGCACGAGGTGAAAAAAATTTGCACTCGAGTGCAACACGTAACTTTTAATGCCACACAGCGAAGAAATAACTAAATGCAAAAAAGAAAATGGCGCGGGCAAAGCAAATTAAAAAAAGTACCCATAAAAGGTTCCGAGTCTGAGTTTTAACAAATTAAAAAAGGTTGTATGATAGTTTAGGTACCATGGAAGTAGAAGTAAATAGGTTTAATGGTGTTTTAAATTCACAATTTTAGATGTTCTAAATTCAATTTACTTTATCCTCTAAAAACAGCTTTACTCTCAGATATCGAGATATCGAATGGCAAAATACTCTTTCCGAGATGAGGGATGAAAATATTTTTTATTTATTTATTTCATTTATCATCAACAACACAATACACACACAACACAATAATTATTTTCTTATCAACGCCCAAACTGTATTCAGTGATCTTAGCAGTCTGTCTCCTCAGGCTACGATTATTATTTGTATCATGAAACTATTAACCCAATTGGTATTTCTTTAATTCATAAAATCCTTTTATTCCCTGTTCCATTTAATCAGTTAAACACAAATTAGACCGATTGTTCCAACTGAAAAATAGCTACGTCGATACCGCCCGTATTACCTATTTGTCTTAGCGCCCCAATGTTTTCTGATTGCCACCCATTTCTCATACACCTACGCTCGTATTCTGTTTGTACTATATTGAGGTCAGATAAAAAAGGAACACGATAACTCTTCAGAGAGAAATATATGTTTTATACGTTTGATACAAAATGACATACTGAAAGATATATCTAGATCAAAAGATTCTAAACTGCCTCTTTAGCCAAGTTTATCGTTCTACAATCGCCCACGCTTCTATTCTCTTGTATTATGCTAATATTTTGTGTTCAATCCTCTCGCCAGTGGAGCGATCACCTTGTGAAGTTTGCAATACCTATAGGACCCATGAGTATAGGCATTCAATCGCTAACTATGTCACTGGCAAGAGCAATGAACTTCACGGCGATTCACCGTGTTCTTATTCTAAACTAATGCATCAAGCACTTACTGGAGTTGCGTGATGTCCTTGATCTCGTCGGCCGTTGATGGGGTACCCCACTGCCTTGTCTTGCCGCGTTCACACATACATGACTCCTAAGGTGCTGTACAACCTTCAAGGTATTCCAATTACAATACACTCGTATTAACTATCGCGGATCGCGCCCTAAATTGACGTGACTACTAAAGCTCACGAGTCCAAACCAGACCAATCATAATGGTGACCGACGAAACACCGAGTCGTTGGAAAATTAGCTAATTATCAATTCAATTAACTTAAACCGGCAGTCAATTGCGAAAACCGTGTTCGGCCGATCCAAGCGTCTCAACGTACTACTTAACCTCAAACTTCAAAACGTCAAACAAGAAAACATGACAATCAAAAATGTTGCCATTATAATGACGTTTGATTTCTAACATTTTGTTTTGAACACGTGAGCTAGATGTCATTTCCATACACTTGTTAGTTTTCTATTAACGTTTAGGTAAGTTTGTAGAAAAAAAAACTGCCTCGTTGGTCTAGTGGTTAGCGTTAAGCGACTGCAGATCAAGAGGTCTCGGGTTCGATTCCCGGATCGGACTGCTGTTGGGATTTTCTTACAAGAAATTCTTAATAGCAGCCCGGAGTATGGATAGCACGTTAAGCCGTCGGTCCCGATTGTCATGAACATCTATGGCAATCATTATTGGGAAATCAGTGCCCTCAAATATACTGACTAGTTCAATCATGGAATTTCATTCACCCTCAGGGTTGCGGAGGTCCGTTGCCAGTCGCTCCGTGTAAAAACTGATATTCAGGTAAAACCGGTTTAACTAGTAGCCGACCCCAAATCTTGGGAATAATAAAGGATAGGAAGCTGATGTTTACGTTTGTAGAATGCATCTCGACTAGGCGGCCAGATATCAACAAATAAGCTTAACGATCATGTTGTTTGACCATCCATTAGGAATTAAAAAATGCAAACGCTATAGATGTATTTAAAAACTAATCGTCACACATAAAACAATGACACCATATTCAGACTGTCACCAATAAAAAAGCGGCCAAGTGCGAGTCGGACTCGCCCATGAAGGGTTCCGCAGCAACAAGTAACATAATATAATTAATATTTTTTAAATAGTTGTTGGTCTCAATATATAACAGTCCACTGCTGGACATAGGCCTCTCCTTAAAAAGGAGGCTTTGGTTGTTACCAAGGATGGATTTGTTTCAAGTTTTTCTTCTCTTTGCAGTGATGGCATTCTGCGTAGGTTGCTTCCTTAGTCACCTTTTATGATACCTACGCACGGAATGAATAGGGGTGATGCTTTGTACTCTTAATTCGTCACCACACGACATGGCTGACATTTAACTTTGTCTTTTAAAGTCAGGTCATTTAAAGTTAAAATTGGTAAAACCAAATGTTTAATCCTGTCCAGCAGTGCTGCTTCCTTGGAGTGTAAGGGTTATGAATAGCCGAATCCGGGCCCATCAGAGATAAAAGCTAAATGCACCCGCAGATCAATCACTGCTGAACAGATCAAACAGGGGCGTTGCACCCCTTTGGTTTGGTAGGTTCTTCAGTCTCGTTCCTTCTTCGCTGGAGTGAGGTACCTCTCTTCATTCTAGCTTCGCTTGAAACTTCACTTCACCACACCAAGGATTAATCACTGCGAGTATCGCGAGGATTCCCAGTCCTAAACTCTTACATTAAGTTACAATCAAATAGTGGCCGGCCATTCGCGCAAGTTCGATCCTACGAGGTCGCTCTGACCGATTATCACACGCTTCAGAAGCGGATGATTTATCACTTTGCAATTAAACCGACCGTAAACCGAGTTTATACAATTGACGTTCCAACGACTTTAAACAGTTTATTTAGCCCGACAAACCACGATGGCCATTAATCCTCATCGAGAGCTAAATACAATGTTTTTATTATCAAAACACGACACTAATCGAAATTTTATCCAAAAACTAGTTCCAAACTGAATTAATAGGCGCCCGCCGCCAATCCAACCGACAGTTAAAGTTGTCATTTACAATTGGGTATTTTTTCGAAATCCCAAAGTAAAGATTGTTTCAATGTTTATTGGTGTTACGAAGTCAATACAGATAGTAAACATATTTAACAGCAATAAATTAAAGTATAGATAACAAATCTACGTTTTAGTCATATCACAAGAAAGCGCAAAAAAATTATTGTACCTAATGTTCTTCGGACGGAGAAATGGATAAGAAAAGATGAAATTGTATCCATTTAGCGTAATTTATATTAATACAGGGCTTTACATATGTAAAGCCCTGGACAGGACAGGACATATGTCCTAAATCTAATATACCATTAAAAAAAAACTTCGTTTAAAAAAACCGACTTCAAAAACTGAAAAGTATTAAATAACTTAATTTGTATGTGCTACCTATTCATAGGTTTGAATTCGGCGCCAAGCCAAATGTAATAGTAGGTACCACACTCGCTATATTTCGAGACGAACGTCAACGACGTCACCGACGCTTCGGTTGTTTTGTCCTACGCGAAGAGCAGCTATCCTGCTCAAGGTCACGCGCGGCGAGTCCTACTATTACATTTTGGCTCGGCACCGACTTCAAACCTATGAATAGGTAGCACATACAAATTAAGTTATTTTATACTTTTCAGTTTTTGAAGTCGGTTTTTTTAAAACGAAGTTTTTTTTTTTTCGCTTTTTAGTCTTTCTCAAGTCTCTCATCATCATTTCACCTAAATAACTTGAAAGAATACGACTAAAGGTAATGTACAACATACTGTATAGAGTAATAAATAAATGTTTCGGACATGATGTTTACAGAATATGAAGGCATGCAGACAATTGCCTTAACTTTATTGCAGGCGCTCACGTAAATTTGAGGGTTTCCTTCAATTTCCTTGGGATCCCATCATCAGATCCTGATATGGTGGCCATGGGACCACATGGGGAGCATACCCTTTCGAATACAAAAATAATTTTCAAAATCAGTCCACAATTGACGGAGTAATCAATGTACATACATTAAAAAAAAACAAAAAAAAATAAAAAAATACCAATGAAATTGAGAACCTCCTCCTTTTGGAAGTCGGTTAATAAATATCTCGAGTCACTGTGTTTGTGGTCGCACTCGTCCGAAATAGCTCGGTCGATTTAAATAATTTTCTTTTTGTTTATTTAATAGGTCGTAAAATGTATTTCATCCTCGTACGAAAGAAATAAAATAGCGGTTACAAATGGATGTATTAAAAAAAAATCGCAATTTGATTTCTTTGATAAAGTATACATAAAAACAACGTTTCATAGATCTAATATTTTATAAAATTAAGTTCATGTACAATGTACATGGTCTAACACTTTTCCACCAGTATCACCGCTAATATTTTTATTATGAAGCGGTTTATCTAATTTATCTTATCATGTTGGTGCCATACCAGGATTCATCACTGAGATAAGAGATAAACACAATATCTGCACATGACAACATAATACAAAGAGTGTATCAGTGTTTGGTGTACATGACGGTATTTTTAATATTTGACGACTAGAGTTTACCTGCGGCTTTGCATCAGTGTTTAGGACATCCGTCACTGTTACGAATTTTCTGTCTGTTCTCTATTAATATTTTGTATCAATGCTTCGTATTCATATAATTTTTTTTGTGCATTTCTGAATTTAGGCGTCAATTTGTTAGTTAAATTGTAAAGTACGATTGGAAGTGACCGATACATTTTTAAAAAGGTTTAATTACATATTATGTACATTAACTCAGCAATCGTTGATAACCATACTTATACTAACATACTTATATATTTCTAAATAAGTACATATATAACTATAGATAAATTAAACCCAGATGTAGAAGTACCTAATCATTTTCATCACACAATTATTTTACCTTTCTGAGAATTGAACTAACTATCTCTAGTTTAGCAGTCAGACATCAACAGGAATACACTGTCAAATGCACGTGTGTGATAAACAATACCTGTCTATAGAGACCGGTATTGTTTATCTGATAAATTATCTTTTTAATAAATGTCAAAACTGTAGTTTCGATATGTTTTCGTATGATTCATGCAAGTGTGTGCATGACATCACCTCTTAATACCATGCATGCTAACAATATCTTCATTAATGAAAAACTTTAAAAATAGCCGTTCGATTATTTTAATTGGGTTTCTTTAATATTATACATACTCTTTTATAAGAAATCTCACATAAATATATTTAGATTATTATTACCAATTACCACACTAAAATGTCTCCATGTATTTCGAGCCCAAAAATTTATAATAACGTAATATATAATACGTAATATATAATAAGTACATCTAGAAGCTAAATCTCATACATTTTTAAACGCAGATAATTTTCACTTAAAACTAAGATAAGTCAGTATTGTTTATGGCTGTACGTATGTATGTACCTATAGTAAAAATAGTGAAATAGCATGAGTAATTGTCTTGTCTATGTGTTTTAGCACAGAACAATTCTGGTGTTCTCTTATTATTTAAATCGACCAAATCAAGTTAGATTAGTGACATTAAAGGTATTCCGCCGTCTTTAAAAGCGCATTTAAACGGCAGTTTTTTAGAGTTATTAGAGATAAATCTGTCTTTTATGCTGCCTATCAATTCGCAACATAATAAAATATGTATACACATCAATAAATCAGACTATTGTAGTCTTTTGCTGGACCTACGCGTCTTCTAATGTCCGCTTAGCACATGGTCTATCTGAGCAGGCTTACTCAGATCGTCAGTTGTTCTATATTTATATATCTGCATTATTCTTTCAAACAAATCATAAATCAAATCATAATAAAGTTTGAATGATGTCATGCCCAAGCAATTGTTAGTTTTCTAATAACACTTACATTTGTAGAATGTCTGGGCTATAGGGGGGGCTGTTAGATTTAATGGTGTGAATTAATGAAGGTTGTTGAAGCGGATACAAATAATTTCACATTTATAGATTGAGATTGTGATTTCTTTCAATAAATCTTAAAGGTTTATTGAAGGATAGATGCGAAAACTTTGTCAATGAAACATGTGTCTCCTTATTGTATTGTATGATATATTCTAACAATTGTTTTATGATGTTTGCATTTAGATTTAAAAAACATCTTATCTATGAATCATAACACTACTAATGCGCGGGTTTTACAACATATTCCCACGGTTTCACCCACGCTATTACTAAAACGTGAATTTTACTACGTAAATAAATAAAAATATAAACAGTCATTGTATTATAATAAGCACTCAAGATAATATACATATTAAATATATTTTTTTAACTTTTCAAGGAATTTTTTTATTTAAACTTAACTTGCAATAAACCAAACGGAACTTGAATTATAATAGTTAAGTATACTACAGTAGGTAAGTAATAATAATACTTAAATTAATATGCTTATAATATCGACACGCCACGATGTTCTTCAAATGGCTAAGCAATGTCTTGAGTAATAACATAAAACGTTATCATTAAAGTACCTTCTAAAAAAGAAATCACCAACGCCAGATAAGCCGTTTGTGAGCTACAACTCCACAAACAGACAAATGCGCTGAGTGTTATGGGTTCGATACACAACAACACAAAACTTTGGAATAACACTTTGTGTGAACCACTAATTGCTATTCGTTTCATGAGTGCTTGTAATTTTCTTAACTCCCCCGCGAAAAACTTTAACAAAACAAAAGAGTAACAAGAAAAAGTTATTTTTTTTTACAAACGGACTATGTCAAGACTTTTGATAAAATTTGTATAGAATATGTGGAATGCGCTACGCTACCACCTGCAATATAACCCGTACGAAACTTCGGGAGTCGGGATATAGAAGGTACCTATCGTATCCTTTTAAATAAATTTTATCGCGAATAAGCCCCGTATACAACAAAAACTAAACATACTTAAATACATAAACTGTGAAAACGATCACTCTTCCTTTTGGTTTCGCCATAAACGGGTAAATAAAGAAAAATTTGCACACGTTATTGTCATTTTACAAGCTTTTTATTAACTTGCAATGTATGTATGTATGCTTGTATGTTCGGGTGGAATCTTGCAACTCAATTTTAAAGCAGATATCTTCAACCAATTTTGCTGAAATTTTGCAAGCATATGTATACAGCGTGACAATACAATATTACATGGAGATAATCTGATGCTGGAGCTGGAAGGTGGTCATAGGAACTCTTTAAAGAAACGTCGCAATATCATCGAGTTTGGACTCGTTTGATTCGTTTTGAGGCATTCTAGTAAAAGCTTGTTTTTAAAAAGCTTTTTAATTTAATTTGAAACTAAAAAACTGAAATTCCTTTGATAAATAATATTCGATGGTTTAATGCGAGGGTTTCTTACGGACAGACAAGCAATTTGCTCTAATTACAGCAAAGATGACAAAACACTTATACACTCATAGCAAGATAAGATAGCTGATATTTACAAAGATGGATAGTAACAATCCGAATAGTTGTGGTCACTACTTCTTGCGTTACTAACGAGTATTACGGTTAATTCAGTGATATTAATACTATGTTGATATGAATATTGTGATAAAGAAATTCTCTAGTAAGTAGATAAGGCAAATAAATATCGGTAATTTAATTAGTAACAATATTTCAATGTTCAGTAACTCGTGTCTGTTATCTAGTAGTTCGATTTGTTATTTCATATTACATTTATGATTAGTTTTGATTATAATTTTGTTGTTGCAAAACAATTCTTGATTTTGTTATGGATGTTAGAGGTTAACGATTGATTGACATCTCGAAAGAAATGGTCTCTCCAGATTTCGGCTATAAAACGAAGGTACCTGATTCTTAGTACCTAATGACAATTTAAAATAATTGTTTATAGACTTTCGCGACTTTTACACATAGTTTTTGTTTTTTTGTGGGTCTTTTTTGTGAGAAACTTATTTAGGTAAAAGGTATACCTATCCTGAATAACCTATCTTCGCCAACGTATTTAAAATCGTACTTTCAACTCTTATGTAGCAATCATGACAGAAACCTTCGGTCCTCTAATAACCTTCTTCTTCGTTGTCCCTCCCACACGTCTGAGTTCGTCGGCTCATCCTTTTTTGTGCAGTCCGTTCTTCTTTGGAATGAGCTCCCGCTCGAGATCAGGATGGCTACCAACGTTTTTACATTCAAAACAAAAGTAAAGCAGTATTTATTAAAACAGCTCGCAGAATCAACCAATACATAAATGACATCTCATACTGGTTATGGTATTTATTCGTGTAAGTGTGTATTTATATATATTTTAGTATGTGTATTCATATGCATCTATGTATTATGTGTAGTGTATAGTAAGTTCATATATGTATGTGTATTTGTTAATTTACAAATAACCTAAATGCATCTACTTCCTATTTTCTCTGCATTACCTAAAGGTTGACTGGTAGAGAATGCCTAAGGCATTAAGTCCGCCTATGTACCTAAAGTGCATGATGTGTAATAAATAAATAAAATAAATAAATACCTACCTTCTATACCGATGTTTCGAACGGGTTTTGCCGCTCGTCTTCACGGGTAGACTCCCGTGATTTTATAGCGAATAGGGGCTCCCACACATAACTGCGAATTCGCAACGCACGAATGCACCGCTAGAACTTCACGCCGCATCGCATCGCAGTTATGTGTGGTAGCCATATGTCCCGTTCACCAAAAAAAGCTTCAAACATCTCATAAGTCCGAATTCCAAGCTAAACAAAACCTGAACTATGATAACCAGATTGCTAATTAACAGACTTCCATATTTATAAATATACCTGTAGGTACGTCATGGAACAACATATTATAAGTATAAAATATAAATAGGCACAGGATTGGTTTTATTGAATGACTAGCTGACCCGGCGAACTTCGTACCGCCATATTTACATATCTGCCTCAGCTTCCCACAGGCGGTGTACAGTCGCGGACAAAAAAAAAGACTTTTCCTGTTATCTTTTTTTTTTTTCTTTCTAGCAAAAAAAAAGAATGAAATCGGACTATATGTTATTGAATTACAACTAAGTACATATTTTGACTTTCATCCCCTTTCTCCAGGAAACCGTGCTGAATTTCGGGATAAAAAGTATCCTATGTCCTCGTAGTATGAACTCAAATCATGCCAAGTTTCATTTGAATCCATTCAGTAGTTTCGGCGTGATGCGCGGCCAGACAGACAGAGAAAAATGAAAAGAATTACAGTTTTGGCTTCAGTATCGATTATAAAGAGACCTCCAAATTTTTTTTTCAAAATATCTTTAATGTTTGTGTTTTTGTGGACTACGAAAAGGCCTTTGACTCTGTCGAGACCTGGTCTGTTCTGGACTCCTTGCAGCGGAGCCAAGTTGATTTCCGATACATCGAGGTGTTGAAGAGCTTGTATGATGCCGCAACTATGTCCGTCCAAGTACAGAATAGTCAAACGAGACAGATTCCTTTGCATCGAGGAGTAAGACAGGGGGATGTGATATCCCCGAAACTGTTTACAAATGCATTAGAGGACGTCTTCAAGACTCTAAACTGGAACGGGCGGGGCATCAATATAAACGGCGAATACATATCGCACTTAAGGTTTGCCGATGATATCGTTATCATGGCAGAATCGCTGCAGGAAGTTCAAGAGATGCTGCACAGTCTAAATGAATCCTCCCAACGAATTGGTCTCCGGATGAACCTGAGGAAGACGAAGGTCATGTACAATGACCTCGTCGCTCCGGGACAAGTAGTCATTGATGGCAAGCCTCTCGAAGTTGTCAAGGAATATATCTATCTCGGGCAACTAATGCAGTTGGGTAGATACAACTTCGAGAAGGAAGCCGATAGGAGGATCCAGTTGGGATGGGCAGCGTTTAAGAAGTTAAACAACATATTTTCGTCGGATATACCACAGAGCCTGAAGACGAAAGTCTTCAACCAGTGCGTCCTCCCAGTAATGACGTACGGTGCTGAGACGTGGACATTGACCATGGGATTAATCCAGAAGCTCAAAGTCGCTCAGCGTGCCATAGAAAGAGCTATGCTTGGAGTCTCTCTGAAGGACAAAATTCGTGATGAAGTAATCCGTCAGAGAACCAAAGTCACCGACATAGCTCTGAAAGTTGGTAGGATGAAGTGGCAATGGGCTGGTCACATATGTCGAAGGACAGACAACCGCTGGAGTAAGCGTGTTTTAGAGTGGAGACCGCGTCTTGACAAACGTAGTGTGGGACGCCCTCTGGCCAGATGGCGGGACGACTTACGTAAGAGGGCTGGCAGCGACTGGATGCAGAAAGCAACAGACCGGGCTCTGTGGTGTTCCTTGGGAGAGGCCTATGTCCAGCAGTGGACTGCAACGGGCTGATGATGATGATGATCTTTAATGTATAGAATTGGACCTGTTACATTTTTATTAAAAGTATATAGATATAGAGCACTCAGACAATGAACTCTGTACCTGTATATATGTTTAAGATAATAAATATAACTAATAAATATAACTTGCTAGAGGCCGAATTTGTAATAAAATATTGTTGTCATATTTTAACAAAACTATGAATTGTTTACTTTTTTTTAAATTGACTGTTGTCTTATATGACATCCATGACGTTTGACACGTGTTCTAAATATGGGTGCTGACGTTTTTAGCAAAAAGGAACCATAGAACTCGTCTAAATAATATACCTACCGTATGATATAACATAATAGTGCTCTTATATTATCGTGTTGTTAAATAATATCACCACTAGATAAATTACTTGGTAAGCATATATTTACAACACACAATATAGGGTTATGTTTTTGTCAAGTTGACTACGGGACCCTAAAAATGTTTTGGTTATTTGTATCGTATGAAAGTCGAAAGTTAAATATCTGACGTCTGTCAAGATATCAATGACATTTGGATTTATTTTGATATGTATGTTATATGAGTTGGTTGTTTATTTACGAATCAAAATGGATTTCATATCCAAGAATAACCTAGTTCCTAGTTAGTACTTTTTATAGAACACATCATCGTCCACTGCTAGGCATAGGCTGTACACATAGTTTATAGAACACACGTACTATCAAAGATTTAAAAATATGACAGTATATGTGATCTAACTTTTTAAAGTATTTGTAATTAAATACATGCTGTATATTTTTAGAACATAAACCGATGATTCCAGGATCGGCAAAGAGACAAAGAAACTAACAATTTACGACGTTGGCTCAAATTTCAGTGATATAAAAACAGTCAGTGAAAATTTGATCATCCACAGTTCTTTGACTGTTTTTTTAACCGACTTCAAAAAAAGGAGGAGGTTCTCAATTCGACTGTATTTTTTTTATGTTTGTTACCTCATAACTTTCGAATGGGTGAATCGATTTTGATGATTCTTTTTTTATTAACCGACTTTTAAAAAAGGAGGAGGTTCTCAATTCGACTGTTTTTTTTTTAATGTTTGTTACCTCATAACTTTCGACTGGGTGAACCGATTTTGATGATTCTTTTTTTATTTTAAAGCTGGTGCTTCCCATGTGGTCCCATTCCAATTTGGTTTAGTTCTGACATGTCATCCATAAGAAAATCATATGAATCTTTAATTTGCATTAAGTATGTGCGCGACAAATTGACAAATAACTCAATATCACACCGACTAATTTCGATGATTCTTTTTTTATTTGAAAACTGGTGCTTCCTGTGTGGACCCAATTCAATTTGGTCGTTCTTGAAGTCGTTTTTTTTTGTTAAAATTTTGTATTATTTATCTTTAAACAACATTTGAACTATTCAAAAATTGTCTTTTTGCAGATCCGACAATATCTATAGGGACCATCGAAACATGATGTGCATGACATAGCTTAAATCTTCCACAATTTGCGTTTTATCTGAGAACAAACTAACATTATTGATTGATTAAATTATTCGTATCTGCGCTACCAAAAAGCTAATAATACCTATTGTAAACTTTATTTTTTACTAGCGACCCGGCTCGGGTTCGCACGTAAGTCAATGAATTCTTGAATTTTCTCTACTATAGTATGCATGTTTTATCAGTTTTATACATATAATCCTTCTTCTTGAATCACTCTATCTATTGTTACAAACTGCATTGAAATCCGTTGAGTAGCTTAGAATATCTAAGCGAAAAGACAGCGGATGCGACTTTATTCTATACCATCTATGGAAATAACGAAACTACGCACCTAGTCGTAAACTATTCCGCCATACTTTAAACTTGTTGATAATATTCCAACGCTATATTACACACGTACAAGCCTTGTAAACTTATGTTATCTTAAAAGCATTCACAGCGCTATGACTTCATACAGTCACACCTTTTAGATAATAAGCCATTAGATCTTGACTGTACCATGAGTAAACAAAAGCTAGGTACATTAAACCACTGTGATTAGAGGTTAATTCTCAAACTCGTTGATAAATTAGGGGATAATTATTATCATCGTTTGTTAAAGAACCTATCGTGAGATAAAATGGGCTTTAGACATACATGCGTTTCTTTTGGTGGGACGTTGTAAAAATGTAAAGGACTAATGTTTTTCGGTACTAAGTACACCTTAGTTTATATTTTTATTTATGGCACCTGAGAAAAATCGAAAGTTTTTTTATCGAGTTCCTCTGGATATGATTTTGTGATCATATTGCTCCAGGAACCTTAGAGTCTATCAAAATAGTGAGTATTTCGTGGAAAGTACCTACATTTTGTTAGATTTGGGGTTCGTTGTAAATTGTATGAAAATTCCTAGTGCCGGAGTCATCTTTATTCAACGAAAAAATATTTAAAGTCCTCATTTTTTATTAATTGGCCAGTTTCAGTTTCATGATATATTATTAAGGCATTTAATTAATTCTTAGATACATATTTATTTAAACGCGGCAAGTGTAAATAAATTTATTTTAGGTAGTATGAAATAACAATTACAAATATTTCTATAAAACTATTACATGTAATGTAATTGACTTCTCACTACTTATTCTTATTAGTATTTTGTTAGAAATTAAATTTTGAAATAATCTATAAAATAATCACAAAAACTTAATTAACATTACTGCATACCTGGAAACGTAAACTTTAGTACCGAGCTTGACCAAAACAACACACAACACAAAGTTAAATTTAAAAATATAACATATCTTAAAAATTACCAGCATTAGGTTACAAAGATAATGGGGCAAATATCGAACTAAAATGTCGGACAGTACTGAAGACTTGGTGAAGGAATACGAAGAGAACGTTAGCAGAGAGGAGCACCCGCGAAGCATTGGTTAGTATCATTTTCTGTGCTATATCCGACAAGATGGTCCGACGACCTGGTGAGGGTCGCAGGAAATCGCTGGAAGCAGGTAACACAGGACAGTGGGGGTTTGAAGAAAGAAGAATGCATCTGCCGGCCGTTATCTATAGTACTTGACCGGTCTGAAGTTAACATAACGTGCTAAAGGGTGACTGACTAAGTGTATGTTTAATTTCCCGTTGCGTTTCTGCCATCAGTGCTTTGTGTCTAAAGTTTTAGTGGTTGCACAGTCTAAATTCCCATACCGCGTGTATTGCTATCATCAGTGCCTTATGCGTTAAGGTTTTAGTGATCCCTGAAGGCGAAGATCTCCTTTGCCTTCCGCTTAATGCTATCTTAACTCGGTTCTCAATAGACCTTTTATTGTTATATATGTCAAGGAATAATAAAAAAAATGATCATCAGCCTATCGCAATCCACTTCTAGACATAGGCCTCTCCAACTGCACGCCACTTGGTTCGATTCTCACGTTAAACAAAATAATGATGTTAATTTATAAGAAAATTAAATAAATTAAAAATTAAAAGTTAAATAAAAAACTTTTCATTTTTAGTTCGTCTATATTTATCAAACTGTTACTGTCTTGTTGAAATGGTTTTTAATAGCTTCTCAAAACGCATAACATTTTTATAGTCAGTACCTATACATTATCTATCGTTATCTTTTGCGATTGTGAGGTGACACCGAGACCTGAAAGTTTACACCCCGAACAATTAAACCTTTGAACACAAATTATTAATGTTGAGACTAATTAATATATATATTTACAGCTAATGACATCATATTCGTATTATTGATAGCTTATCAAACTAACAATGTGTAAATAAGAAAAAATGCAATCGTTTAATGGAACTTAACAGATAGCAAGATATAGTGGTAATTAAATGATAAGTCACGATAGAAAATACTCACCAAGACCGAGAAGACGACTGGATTATTAAAACGTAGGCAGTAGGGAACGACAGACGTATCTGTGTAATTTTGCGTCAATTCTAAACTAAAGCAAGAGAATCTTCCATAATTTCACTTTCAGTGCTATAAACTGTACAGTGCTAAGGTTTTCGAAATGTTAAACTTGTTGAGTCATAAGCTAAAGGCAAAATTACAAACGTTTGAAAGAAAACTTGTCAACTTAATATGGCCGCTCTAACGAATTTTACCTGGTAAACGTCCTAAAATATTACCACTACATCCCTTATTAATGTCATATTTTAATTTTATTTTAAAAAAATATATTCATCTCGGTCATCAAGATATTTACACTGATCGTGGCCTCCTGATCTGTTTTTTACATACGGCTTGTAGGAGGACTTTCTTCTGTAAATCTATCTGGTCAGCTTCCTTAGTCAAGATGCAAGTGTTTCGTGTCGATTCTATTTCCACAGTTGCTAACGCCTCTTTTTATTATTGCCTGTTCTCTTGTATTATTGGCTAATATTTTATTTTGACTACGTGACTTAGCTTTGAGATGACGTCATTCCCATACATTTGTTAGTTTTAAAACCTGGCTAGGGGGACAGGACTTCAAATTTCCGGGATCCTCTTATAACTTTCGTGAATCTTTTTTCAGTAAAAAATCTTATTTTGTGTCATTTCTATTTCAGGGTTGTTTACGATCCCAGAGTACCCTGAGTTGGAGGTGAACCGCGGCATGTGGTCATCGGCCTTAGATACTATCTTGACGACGCTGCGGTATCTCGCGCCGGCAACTCTTCTTACTCTTTTCTGGGGTCAGCAGAGCTTTCTCTTTAGGATACTAAAGCATATCGACTCGGCACTAAGATCTAGTAAGTACTTATTTCATGCGTTCCTTATTCTATGCTTCAGAACAAGTGTATCTTTATGGATATTTTGTAAATAGTATTTGATATTTTTGTAGTGTACCTATAGTAAACCTGCTTCTTATTTCTTCTCTTGGTTAGGTATATAGTATAGGTGTATGTAGATATATAATTCAAATATTATGTATATATTTGTATATTATACTCTAAGTACTACTACGTGTTTTCAATAAATTATGACGCAGTAAAGTTGAATCTAAACTCTTTGTAAATATGCGCTGATTTAATAACAAATTTCTTATGTTTTGATTTTACGAATACAAGCGACATTCTTTTTAAGATAATAGAAATTATTATTAAATAAAGACTTCGTCTTGGGGGTTCCAGTGTAGACATTTACATTCCTTCTAGGACCAACCAGTCTGCCAAATCGTGAACCTCTTCATAACTTTGAAGACGTTCACGATTTGGTAGTCTTGTTGGTATATAACAATCATTGTCCCCGTTTTCTGATCAAAATACATTTACAGTAACCTAATTTTTTTCATGTGAGGTCATGATATCATTTTGGTCGATAGGAAAGTCATGTTTCTCATGAGGGAAGATGACTCTCCCACGAATAACATACGTCGGCACAATAATACAGTGTTCCGCAAAGGGTGTGCCGCGGCACACTGGTGTGCCGTGGTCATCTGTTGGTGTGTCTCGAAAAAATACGGTTATCCCACAAACCTAAATAGACGGCCTAAAGAAAAATATTTAGGTACACAGACGTTAATTAGGCGAAAGCACTAGGGAGGCGTTTTGTTTCGTTCATCTCTACTAAATGTGGGTTGGACAAGAGAGTTAGCGTTATTCTAGGTGTAGTCTACTGCCCTCCTGCTATTAACTACTTCTCGGAAAACCCGAGTTCAAAAACACTATTGGTTAGAATGATATCAATTGTAATTTCTCATCGACAACTTTCGACTGCCTCGTTGGTCTCGCGGTTGGCGTGTGCGACTGCTGATCATGAGGTCTCGGGTTCGATTCCCGGGTCGGACCAAATGTTTGTATGATCTACAAATATTTGTTTCGGAGTTTGGGTGTTTTCTATGTATAATATGTATGTATTTACAAAAAAAAAGTATATATGTATTTGTATCAGTTGTCTAGTACCCATAACACAAGCTCTGCTTAGCTTGGGACTAGATGGCGTTGTGTGTTACATGTCCGAAAATATTTATATTTATAACTACGCCGGATCTTCAAACTAAGTATGCGGGATACTTAGGCTTTTTTGAATTTTCTTTATTGTCTTTTGAGAACATCAAAAATATTATCCTATCTATACACATGATGGCAGTAGCGTAAGGCCTACATCATCCCTCTTCCCAAAAAGAGTAGTCCCTCACCTAATCACCGAATTTTCGCCCTATTTCTATTCTATACTTCCTGAATATTGTCGCTCTATTTGTATTTTACCCTTCCTGAACATTTTCACTCTATTTTTAATCTTCCCTTCCTGAACATTTTGCCCTATTTTTCCAATCTACCCTTCCTGTATATTTTCGTTCTATTTCTATTTTTCCCTTCCTGAACATTTTCGCTCTATTTCTATTCTATCCTTCCTGAATGTTTTTGTGTATTTCTATTCTTCCCTTCCTGAAAATTTTTGCCCTATTTTTATTCTTCCCTTCCTAAATATTTTCGCTCTATTTCTATTCTTCCCTATCTGAACATTTTCGCCCTATTCCTATTCTTCCCTTCCTGCAAATTTTCGCCCTATTTATATTGTTCCCTTCCTGAACATTTTCGCCCTATTTCTTTTCTACCCTTTCCTGAACATTTTCGCTTTATTTCTATTCTTCCCTTCCTGAACATTTTCTCCCTTTTTCTATTCTTCCCTTCCTGAATAGTTTCGCTCTATTTTTATTCTTCGCTTCCTGAACATTTTCGCCCTATTCCTATTCTTCCCTTCCTGAAAATGTTCACCCTATTCCTATTCTTCCTTTCCTGAATATTTTAGCTTTATTTCTATTCATCCCTTCCTGAACATTTTCGCCCTATTTCTATTCTACCCTTTCCTGAATATTTTCGCTTTATTTCTATTCTGCCCTTCCTGAACATTTTCGCCCTATTTCTATTCTTCCCTTCCTGAATATTTACGCTCTATTTCTATTCTTCCCTTCCTTAACATTTTCGCCCTATTCCTATTCTTCCCTTCCTGAAAACTTTCGCCCTATTTCTCTGTCTGTCTGTCTGTGCATATAAGCCGCTTTCAGAGTTCACTTACAGACAAGTCTGTTCTGATTTCTGAGGACTTTTTATTTTTTATTCTGTAATTTCTGATGTCATGTCAAATATTTAAAGTAACGGAAGAATATTTTGATGTTTCTTTTTTTAATGGAAAAGTGATATCCCAACGGTGGTACCATGATAAGGACACTAAGATCTGATGATGGCATCAAAGAGCAATCGAATCGAACCTGTTTTCGTTTTTTTTTTTTATTTATGGTGTACCTCCAAAAATTTTTTTCTTCCTAGATGTACCTTGAACCCAAAAAGTTTGCGGAACACTGCAATAATAGTCAAAGCTGTAATTAATCTTAAGTAAGAAACAAGGCAGTGCGAGTCATGTAAAAGAAAACCTTTCTATAATGGTTCAAATTTTCTACTGCGGTCGTTTCATTGCTTGTTCAGGTGTATTAAAAAGAGAAATAACCCACAAACAAGGCTATTGTGGTTTATTAACGTTCTATTCCCATTTCCCTTTTTAATCATTCATTTGTATAAAATTTATTTTGCATAATTCAGTAGGTTATGTATAACTCAAAATAAATACTAACAAAACTCAAAATGATTATGCTACGTCAAAAATAAATGTGTTTTGTAGCGCATAGGTATTTTTGGTTTGAATATTAGGTAGGTATATATTAGGTCATATTAGATTGGTTTGATTTACCTAATGTATGGAGGGTAATTTTGTATGAATTCCCGATACCTTGAAAAAACCATAAAGCTATTCAATCACATACTAAATACATATATCACCACACTAACTTACGTTATAGCATATCTATTATGTGAAGGTCGTTATTTCTGAGCGTCCCATGGGAATGTATTTCGCCTATTTTTACTGAAATAGGAAACACGTTGGTTGAAATACGTAACTACTTTTCTTTATGGACACCAAGTGCGCGACTTTGACATTTAATAATCTATTGTTGCATTATTTCAAAGAGTCGGTGAGAATTCTCTCAAATACACAAACGCTGTAATTTCCCTAAAACCAACAAGCAAGAGTTTATATATTGTTATAAATTAGTGCGAACGCTACCACGACCTCAAATCTAATAAAAGTGAAATTAACGTTGAGAATACACTAACGAAAGATTTACTTTTTTAAACTTTTTTTATGTTAGAATGAAACTCACTTGTACTTATTCCACTATTTTTATATTATTTAGCATACTAGCTGAACCGGCGAACTTCGTACCGCCATATTTACATATCTGTCTCAGCTTCCCACAGGCAGTGTACAGTCGCGGACAAGAAAAAAGACTTTTCCCTTTATCATTTTTTTTTCTTCCTAGCAAAAAAAGAATGAACGAAATCGGACGATGTGTTATTGAATTACAACTAAGTACATATTTTGACTTTCATCCCCTCCCCCCAAGAAACTGTACTGAATATCGGGATAAAAAGTATCCTATGTCCTACCTCGTAGTATGAACTCAATTCATGCCAAGTTTCATTGGAAGCCATTCAGTAGTTTCGGCGTGATGCGCAGCCAAGATACAGACATACAGACAGACAGACAGACGGACAGACAGACAGACAGACAAAAATGAAAAAAAGTACAGTTTTGGCTTCAGTATCGATCATAGAGAAGCCTCCAAACATTTTTTTCAAAACTAATAAAATAGGGGATGATAATTTGTATGAAACTTTTTATTCCTATGACGGATTTGCTTAAAATTTTGTAAAAATATAGTGGGGTACTGAAATACGTATTTTAGTATTTTTCATAATGCCACCCCTAAGGGGGTAAATTAGGAGATGAAAGTCTCGGCGGGCGAAACCGCGGGCAAAAGCTAGTGACATACATATAAATCTATTGAAATGCATTTTTTTTCTTATCATTAATTTAGTTTAACCATCAGTTAGTGTTTTGCGTCAGTGTCAATCAGTGTTATAAACATAACTATTATTAAATTAAGAATTGGAATCATTTTCTTACAATGTCATTAAAATTCAATTGGCATAAACATATTGCCAATCTTTTAGATCAATCAATTTTTATAGACTCAAACATCGGAAGTTTTTTCCACCAACTTATCCGACTTCATTAAATAACTTGACTTGTTTAGTGCACACCCTGCCTTATAAACTTTTACCACAACTTCACAAGAGCAACAGTTAACCTGATGCGCAGCCAAGATACAGACATACAGACAGACAGACAGACAGACGGACAGACAGACAGACAAAAATGAAAAAAAGTACAGTTTTGGCTTCAGTATCGATCATAGAGAAGCCTCCATACATTTTTTTCAAAACTAATAAAATAGGGGATGATAATTTGTATGAAACTTTTTATTCCTATGACGGATTTGCTTAAAATTTTGTAAAAATATAGTGGGGTACTGAAATACGTATTTTAGTATTTTTCATAATGCCACCCCTAAGGGGGTAAATTAGGAGATGAAAGTCTCGGCGGGCGAAACCGCGGGCAAAAGCTAGTGACATACATATAAATCTATTGAAATGCATTTTTTTTCTTATCATTAATTTAGTTTAACCATCAGTTAGTGTTTTGCGTCAGTGTCAATCAGTGTTATAAACATAACTATTATTAAATTAAGAATTGGAATCATTTTCTTACAATGTCATTAAAATTCAATTGGCATAAACATATTGCCAATCTTTTAGATCAATCAATTATTTAGACTCAAACATCAGAAGTTTTTTCCACCAACTTATCCGACTTCATTAAATAACTTGACTTGTTTAGTGCACACCCTGCCTTATAAACTTTTACCACAACTTCACAAGAGCAACAGTTAACCTTTGCCACGATGTTTATCTCACATGCTTAAAATTGTTTCAAAGCTAATTTCACTTACTTAACGACTAATTTTTGTAGTCGAGCTACGTGAGTGTCAAAAGCCGAACTTTCGCGTATCAAAATGTAACGAATTCATTCAGTGCTGCGCCTCACGTGGTGGAAAGTTGTGGTTGATTGGGATATTATCTCAGTTGGTGTTATTAATGAAAGGATTCGGTGGTTGTGCCGTTTTTCCTCCGGGTATGTAATCATTTCGTCATATTACTTGTTCCTTCATTATGTAGAATTGTGAATTACAATACATATCTATGTCTCGTTACGTACTACAATAACACAGATGTTTTGCTATAGATATGTGTGACAGGATAATTTGATCTTTGATGGCGTACCTACTTAGTAGTTTGCAAAAATCCTTTTCTATATTATGTATCTGCATTTCAATTAGCAGCGATGAAAGCATTAATTTTTTTTTCCCTTTTGTTTGTCAGAAGATTTTATAATTTTTTTAAATTACAAATTCACGAGCTTTGTGGTGTCATCATTCTTTTTACAACGTTTATTTATTTATTTTTATTTATACATCTGTATTGTACACCGCTACAGTACCCACCTATTTATCTTTCTTCTCCAGTCATTTTGAAAGCTAAGATTCGAAACCAGTTGTCAAAGTACCTAGCTAAAAATATATCTTTGCACAAAACCAGTTGCCAAAGACGATTGATTTTCTTTTTTAGCAACTAGTTGCCTACTTTTTTCTTCTTTGACAACTGGTTGCGAATCCCAGTTTGCTTGACTGATTTCCTTTATATTCGAACGAACTTAAATTTGAAAAGCGTGCGGGCTCTTGAAGTGTTTCAATCCGCCCTGCCTGCCTGCTGACCTGACCACTGTTCAATAACTCTTTGTTGATAAATTATATGCCGAAAGGAATGTAAGGCGAGTTTTGACTCCTGTAGTTTTACTTCACAGGATTAAGTGAAGAACAAGCGCATACAGACAACTGAAATGAAATGAAATGAAATCATTTATTCTGCAATTAGGTTACATGAACACTTTTGCAAGTTAAACTTTTCTTTTTGAGCAGATGAGTTCGGCCTTTCCTAACTGGACTAGCCCTGAGAAGAAAGGACGAAACAAACTCAGGGATCACAGTCTCTTTTAAAGTCCAGACAATATGCAAAAGACATTATTTCAATAAAAGAAATACGATAATTAGAATTTGAGTCACAATTACAATAAAATCTTTACAATCAAAAGATTTACAATCAGTAAAGATAATAATAAAAAAAAAATGTCAACAATAGCAATAATTTAAAATGAATTTGTTTCAAACTATAAATTATCGTCACATCAAAATAAATATAAACATTCAAAATAAACAGCATGTGCAGAATGGGCAGCTTAATCCCAGGCGGTTTTATCATCAAGATATTCTGCTATGGTATAATACCCCTTTGCGGATAACTTAGATTTTATGGTATTCTTAAATTTCTTTAATGGCAAATTCCTAATATCAATAGGGAGTTTATTGTAAAAGCGTATACATTGTCCCTTGAACGAGTTGCCTACTCTGTGGAGACGAGTGACGTGAACACTAAGATTATGTTTGTTTCTGATATTTACAGAACGAACATCACTGATTTTAGGAAACTTTGATATATTTTTTTGAACATAAACTAAATTTTCGTATATATATTGTGAAGATACAGTCAGAATATTTATCTCTTTAAATTTGGAACGGAGAGAAACTCGAGGGCCTAATTTATAAATGGCACGTACGGCGCGTTTTTGTAAAACAAATATGGCATTAATATCTGCACAGTTACCCCAGAGTAGGATACCGTAACTCATTATGCTATGAAAGTAACTGAAGTAAACTATTCTAGCTGTATCAACATCAGTTAAATGTCGAATCTTTTTTACAGCAAAAGCCGCTGAGCTTAGCCTACCGGATAGTTTTTCTATTTGAGGACCCCATTGCAACTTAGCGTCAATAGTAATACCTAAAAATACAGTAGATTCCACAGGATCCAACTCTAGTCCATTCAATCGAACATTTGTAACATGCCTAACGTTTCGTGTAGAGAATTTAATGAATTTAGTTTTCTTCTCATTAAGGAGAAGGTTATTTGTATTAAACCAATGTACCACTTTCAAGAGTGCACTGTTGACTTCAAGTTGGCGCCTAACTTTAAAAATTAAGGATGTGTCATCCGCGAACAATACAATCTCATGATTGTCACTTACATAATAAGCTAGATCATTTATATATATGAGAAACAGAAATGGCCCTAGAATGGAACCCTGTGGGACGCCCATTGTTACCGGGGATCCCGAAGATGTTTTACCATTAATATCAACTTTTTTTACTCTTTTATTCAAATACTTCGTTACAATATTTACAGCATTATTCATTATTCCGTAGTGCTGTAGCTTCCTAATGAGTGTAGGATGATGGACACAATCGAAAGCCTTAGACAAGTCACAGAAAATACCAAACGCATCCTGTGAATCCTCCCAGGCGCCATATATGTGTTAAAGCAATTCCACGCCCGCGTCCGTAGTTGAACGACCTTTAGTAAAACCAAATTGCTTTTGATGAAGCAAGTTGTTCTTAATAAAATGTTGTAACATTTGGTTTAAAAGCAATTTTTCAAAAATTTTACTCAATGTTGGAAGTATTGAGATAGGTCGGAAGTTAGATGGATCTGAACTACTACCAGATTTGAACAATGGAATCACTTTACTTTGTTTCATCAGATCAGGAAACACACCAGATGCGATACAAGAATTGAAAACAGTTGCTAAATATGGAGATATCATATCAATAATTGCAGATATAGTATGTACTGAATGTCCCCATAAATCAGTTGTTTTCTTTACACTTATACTTTTAAAAGCCTTGATAACATCATTTATACTAACAGCTGAAAATTTAAAACCCCTACCACACCGGTTTACACTATTTTCTAATACAAAAACAAGCGGAGGAAGAGGATGACGAGAGAGTTTTGGTTGTTCGAATAGGAATGTTAGTAAACAACCTCAAAAGCAACCTCCACATCCGCTTTTATATCTACATTATTAATTTTTAAATGGAAGTCACGATTTCGTACAATGGACCTTCCGGTTTCGGCGTTTATAATCTCACATGTGGTTTTTATTTTATTGCCAGATGATTTTATTTTATTTTTTAAATTAAGGATTTAGCAACATAACAGGTGCGTTTAAACGTCTTTGAATAATTTCTGACATATTCTATAAAATCTAAGTTATGATTATATGTTTTTTCATAATACAACTTATATAGCCGTTGTCGACTTTTATAGATGCCTACAGTAGCCCAGTCACTGAATACTACACGATCACTAATCGTTAGTGTTTTTGATGTAAAAGTTAATTTAAATTCATTATTAATCATATTAAATAACAAAGCGAAAGCTTGATTAGGGTCGCTATCATAGGGCAATCTTAACAACTTATCCGCCATATTATTCCTGAACAGGCTCATGCGGCTCTCCGTAATCGGAACGTAACTAATACGCTTCCTTTGAACCTCTGGTTTTGTTCGAGTAAAAGTAACGAACTGCGCGCAATGATCTGAATCTAGCTCACTTACAATACACCTATTAATTGGTTTCACATTTGTAAAAATATTATCAATACAAGTGGCACTACTGGCTGTAATACGTGTGGGTTCAAAGAAAACGTTATATAGATTATATGACTTCAATAAGGTTAAAAACTTTACAGTTATATTCGACTTTTCGAGAATATTTATATTAAAGTCACCACAGACAACAACCGTCTTATTACATTGTGTAGCCCTAAATAATGCATCTTCAAGGATTTTATCAAATATATCATACAAACTACATGGGGGCCTGTACACACTCATTACAATGAACCGCTCAAATTCTACACAAGCTATTTCTATAGTTCGCTCAACAGACAGACTGACAATATCTGATCGTTCCTTTACTTTAATACTCTTTTTTGTAATTATTAACTTTAATTAAATTAATTTGTAACTGACAACACAGGCAATTGATAGATATTGTAGCTATTTTTCAGCTACCGCGGATGTTGTATATAGTCTTATAAAAGTTACCTATAACAATAAGTACCTACCTATTATTAAAATATATTTCCGTCTGCTCTTTTTAAAGTATTTTCTACGCTTTTTCGTGAAGTCAGAGTGGTGATTGGTGGTGTTTAAAAACAATTTAATTATTTGATTACCCAACCTTATAAGTAATAACATAGAAAATCTTTTCTAATATCAATAATTATAGCTATCAAATTATTTATCGAATAAATAATTAGGTAAGTTTAGATTTAATAGTGATACTAAAATTGGCCTAAATAGAAACTATAAATGATTTTTGTTTGCTTGCTAATCATCAAAACAGATATCTCACTCAGGTCATTACCCAAAATAGTTTTGGAGTACTACGGAAAAGAATAAAAAAAACAGCTGTATTGCTGACGTCACTTTTACAAATTGCAGTCGTATTCTCGAGCGAGGAACAGAAGCAAGCGGCGTTGCAATGGCTGGCGGAGACAGGCCCCGTGAGAGTGGAACACCTGGACACGGTGTGGCGGCACGGCTGGGTGCTGTGCGGCGCGCTCGACGCCGCGCTGCCGGGCGCCTGCGCCGGACACCCGCCCACCAGGCTCTCGCTCAAGCACGCCCAGACCATCGCTGACCACTACCTTGGTGTAGAACCAGTCAGTAGTCCACTTCATTTATCGTTAACATTTATATCGTGGAAACTCTATCACATATATTTATTTATAAATATATATATCCGTTAATCACCAGGCATATTAAATTTATAATTCCCAATGAACGCCACCACCACTCTTGACTCAGAACTCCATCACGACACAACATGCATCTTCAAATTTCGTACAATGTTCATTTATTTCTTCCTTGACGTATCTACTTACATGTAATACATACCTACGTATTTCATTACCATACTGTTGTAACATTTGTATTTGTACATCTTATCGCTTTCAGAAAGGAAATAAAAGTTTTTTTGTTTAATCATTGTATTTTTTCCATCACTTTCATAAATAAACCACTACACAACCATGGTGAAAACCACTCATACCATTAAGAATCGTACCACAGTACTGACTTACCGTGTATTGCTATCATTGAAGTCTTATTTCTACGTATTATAATAAGTCATTATTGTGGTCTAAGAACACTCACAAGTATAACTAGTATTAGATATATGTCTAAGTTTTTATAAACCCCTAAGGGTCCGTTCACACAGACCGGCTCCGAGAGCATCGGCCCCCTTTTTACTTTTCACAAAGACCGGATCGTATATTTGGAATTAGCCGGAGCGGAGCCGCTAACTATTTCACATAGACCGGCTGGAAGAGAACTGCGCGAGCGAGAAAGAATACGCAATCGGAGCCCGTCGGCTCCTCTTATTATTTCACACGAAGCGCGTTCAAGCATTCTGAATGACAAAAGAAGTGCACATGCAAAAATAAACCATACTACAATTACTCAAAACTCTGTTCTCAACGCGATAAAAATCTGTTCTCCTCTCCGAGCCGATCTGTGTGAACGGACCCTTAGGATTGCTCGACGCAGAATCAAAATAGATTTTTTTACACTAAAACTAAGGGACCGAATAACTCCAATCAAAACTTTAATCCTCAATTAATACAAATATGTATAGAATTCATTTATACATTTATCTGTGATATTTCTATTTATCGCTAGATGTATATTCTCGAATTATTAAACCTAGCAATTTGGTCTAGAAAAATGTTGTCCAACTTAACTCTTATACGGCTTTAATTTTGGTTTCAGGTCTTTTCCCGTCAAGAGCTAGAGTCAAATGACTCGTTAAGCAGACACCAAGAATGGAAACTTGCTACGTATTTGGATCGAATTCGACAAGCTCTATCGAAGATAACGCCTCCCGTTTCTAAACCAGTCTCACAAAAAACCTCCCCCGAAACCCATCAATTCATTCTTGATTACGCTGCTAAGGGCGCCGGACTTTCAGCAGTTCAAATAAATAATAAAGCACATTTTAAGATTTATCCAACTGCACAACAATGTTTAGACCCAGGAGATGTCACCATACTAATCAGAGGACCGAAGGATACGTATGGTATGGCAATATTGCCGCCAATTTTTGGTAAAGCACAATTGATCCGCCATAAACTCCTAGGTTTACAATCAAAACAAAGTTACACAGAAAACGTTTTACCAATAACACAAGGTGCGACATATCTGAGAAGTTATGGAAAGAATGATATGAATAAAACATACTACATACCTAAATCACAGTATGATATTGAAATAGACGTGGATAAGAAATCAGATCACGTAAAAATAAGTTACACGGTAAAATTTGAAGGAAAGTATCTAGTGTCGATTACGAGTAGAGGTCACAGTATAGTAGGTTCGCCGTTTTCTGTAACAGCTTCGAATGATATAATCAACATTTTGGAAAAAGACAGTTTTTGTTTAGAAGACGGCGAAGAAATTGATATTGTTGATGTTCATACTGATAGGAAAGTAGTACTTAGAATTGTCGATTTTGTCACGGAAAAAATGTTATTAAACGAAAACGGAACTTTAGAGAAGATTAGTGACGACGAAGCTAATCGTTTAATGATGATCGATAAAGGAATAGAAAATTTCAACAGCGAACCCAGTGATAAAGTTGAAAATACTGAATATGAAAAGTCAGTAAAACAACAAAGATTTAAAAAAGCCACTTATAAAATCCTGATCATGGGGAAAGTATGTAAAGTATTCAACAATCTCATTAGAGAAAAACAAGTAAATTTAAAAAACGAAAGAATAGACACTGCCACTTTTACGAGAAATCAACAAGGTATTCCCGATATTGTTAATTCAACTTTGACGGAAACAAACGTTAGCCCATTCGTCATGCCCGAGAGCCGTGCAAAATTTATTGTGCCGCAAAGCTTATCAGTTTCTTTGAAAGCAGAAATATCCAAATCTTGTTACGACGATATGGTAGAGAACACAAGTGATGATGACAATGTTTTAATAGACATTCCGACGGAAATGAGTAGAATTAATACACCAGATAGCTTAGAAATAAAAAGTTCTTCGCCTGGCCAACTAGATGACAATAATGCTGACAGCAGCGTACCACCAATTACTGCTAACAATCCATTTTTAAATGAAATGTTTGAAGAAAATTATGTTGCAGCAAACAATTTTGGTACATTTGTAGCTTCCGAATATGAAACTAATAATTCCCAAAATGAAGAAACCCGAGATAGTTCAATTACAATCATAATAGAGCCTAACGTGACACCGTCACCAATAAAGACTAAATCACCATCACCAGTGAATAATAATCCATTCATAGTGCCTAATATGTTAGATTTTGAAAGGCCAAAGACACCAGTTTACAAAATAATTAGTGGTGAGAAAGTAAATCGCGATGAATCCATTTTTATAGATCCAAAGGCTGAATTAATTCCTGAAGAAGAACTCGGAAATGAATTTGTTAATCCCTTCTTTATGCACCAATTCGAAAGTAAACATTTTGATCATGGACCTACGGCTGATTTTATCATAGGTGCACCCGTCTCTTTGCCGCCGATAATAAGAGCTGCTTCTCCACAGCCAGAAATGAAATCTTTAATAATGACGGAGTCAGCTAACGAAAATCCAAGTCGCGAAAGCAGTAAAAAATATTCTACGCACGAATATTTGACTTCTTCGCATAATAGCCAGAACACGCTAACAGATAAGGGCAATTCCGCAATATCATCTACGTTTCATAGTTTAGAATTCAGTTTATCAGAAACTATAGACAATTCGAATGCATCAACTACGAGTGACAGTCAATTCGAACCTGACCAAAGTGATTCCGACAGAAATGTAACACCTAGGAGAGATATATGGGATTCGGCATATGTAAGTATTGATGATGCCAATAGTTCTCCAGATAATAATAATAACGAAAATACAAACCTACATGAGACTTTTGGTAAACAGAAATCGACGAATGACGAGATTATGGGGTTAAAACAGGAGGAAATATCAAATATGGGTCCAGCTGAAAGAGAAATTTGGCAAACATGTAATGATTTAAAATGTGATGCAATTAAAGCACAAGAAGATGTGAAACAATATAAGTGGGAAATAAAGCGACCAACGTTTACGCCCATCATTGAAGAAAGCTATAGAAGCATTTCATCAGGAGTTCCTAAGGATGTACCCAAATCTGAAATAACAATAAAACCAAGTGAAACTGATACTGTTTCAGTGGCATTTGCTGAACTAAATATTATGTACCAAGAATATTTTCCTAATTCAGAAACAAGAAATTCTCCCGTTGCTGATGAAGATAATACACTTCACAGTATGGAAGTTGACTTTATAACACAAACGAAAGACACGAGTGTCAATTCTGCATCTGAAATATCAGATGTGAAAAGACACGATGAAGAATTAGAAGGAACGATTTCTGAGGTTCAGGCAAATGCTACTGAATCTGTTTCAGTAAGTCAAACCCTTCACAGCAAACACGATCATTTGAAGTACGAAAACGAAAATAAAATCGAAACGCAATTTGGAGAAACCCACTGCAATAACATTGTTCTTGAAAAGAAGAAATATTGGGACGAGAAGATAAGGGAAATTGAAGCTAAATCACAAGTATCTACAATAATTCCCAAGAAACGACGTAATTCTTATAAACAGTTAAAACATGATTCACTAAGTAAGCGAAAGGGCAAACAGATGGTTAAAAATTTCTTAAGTACTGGTGACTACAGTCAAGTAAAAGATGTCAATCAAGATATTGATAAGTCACCGCCATACAAAATACAAGAACTTGAAGACAGTCAAAATGATTCTGAGAAGAATAATGATATAAAAATAGTGAAAAAGTGGAAGAAATTTTGGGATGAGAAATTAGAAAGTGATCAGATTCAGATTGAAGCTGAAGCTCTCAAGACAAAATCTACTAAAAGTAATATGATATCCCAAATTTCAAGGGCCAATCATAAAGAAAATCAAACAGTAGTCAAAGTAAAGATCCATGACAGTAAAGATTTTGATGAACATAATAAGGAACTAGCTAATAACGATGAAGGACCATCTAAACAAGAACTACCAGAAGAAATCTTTAAAGCTTTTGAAACTAGTCCTAAGAGATTTTTCGGTACATCGAGAAAGCAAATAATGAATAAAATTGATACATTTTTGGGTAAACCAACCGAGATCAATTCTTCAACAACGGATATCTCCATGTGTCATGAGAGTGGTTTAGTATCTAGCCGAATATCTCTGTTTCACAACATATCCAATACAGAAGAATTACCGTGGTCTAGGAAGAAATGTCAATCATTACAAAATATATCTCAAAAAAGGGACGGAGAGCAAAAAAAGACTTTAATGGACTTTAGTCAGAGTGTAGAGGAAACCGAAGCATGTAAAAATGGAAGAAAAGACTTAGTAATCATATATCCGGAAGTAAATGATAGAAAAACAGAAGCAATCAACACAAATGTTACTGAAGTCACTGATTTAAAAACAAAGAGGTCGAGAATGATGCAAAATCCATATCATAAAACGTTAGATGAAACGGTATGCGAAAAACCATTCAAGCAAATAAACAGACAGATTCAAAATGAATGTGTAAAAAGAATAAAAAAAGATGAAATTTCAAGCATCCGGTATTCAATGCCAAAGGTTGATAGTCTGCGAAAAAAATCATTTAGTAAATCAGAAATGGACATTTTCAATAAGGTTGCATCTGACACAGGAGATACTTTAGATAAATACAAATCATGTGATGAACTACCTAAGATTAATGTGAAAAGCTTTATATCACTATATGAAAGTGCCTCCAAAACTACTGAAAGGCCAAAACCATCAAAACGGGTGTTCAGAGCAAGTTCCACAGATTCACAGAAAACGCAATCCAATAGCATAACTTCAAGTAAGTATGAAATAATTCCCAAAGATTTTTAGGTATTTAGATACATATTTTTTTAAAGGCAACTCCCGCATTTGTAATATAAATCCTGTGTCGCGGAGGACTTTACAAACATACATGAAACGGACACAAAAAAACACCCAGACTCAGAATAACAATTTGTGGATCACACAAAGTGTTATTTCCATGTCGGATTTAAAACCATAACACTCGGCGTAAAACAGAGCGGCGTGGCGACCGCCTAAACCAGTAGGCCAACCGTGCAGTTACAAAATTAGACACTAACAATTTAAATATATTTACAGATGCTGTATCTATGTATACTTTCTCATCCGAGCAAGCGAGTGTATCAAATAATGAATCGAAATGTTCAACCCCTCGAGTAACTCCAACAAATCTATGGAAAAGTAGAACTTCAGAAACAGTTAGCAATCTTAGCTTAGATACCAAAACGTCTGATTCCTATGACATCGAAATGATAACGAATGATAATAAAGAAACGACATACTTAAGCCTCTCTGATATTGAACTAGAAATTATTGAAAGCAGTCCAGATAAGCTGTCTATCGAATCGACTCCTGAAAAAAAAGTGGAGCACATAGAATACAAAAATCGATTCAAATTAGCAAAGAAATTTTTCCAATCCTTGGAAGAGCTAACGGATATTAGCAAGCCGCGAAAATTAAACGAATGCGAATTACTACTGCGTAAAGAGTCAACAGAATCTCTCGAAGACGAACAAAGAAATGAACGGCCTCAGAAAAGAGTGAAGAAAAATATCAAATCACATTCATTGCCTTCATCCGAAATAGCAAAAGGATGGAGTCAACTGAAGAAAAATCAGGTAAGATGTGCAAGTGAAGAGAGGTCAAACACGAAACTGGTAAAGATTTCGGAGAAATTCAACGTGGATGACTTGTTTACAGACGTCACCGAAGGTAAACTGAGTCGACAAGGTAGTTTGCGAGGTATACCTCATAAGAAAGCAGTTCTGGAAGCGTTTAGATCGATGGAAAATATCGCTGACATAACAATGAACACGTTTGAAATATCGGACTCGCAATTTGCAGACTTTGCTAGTGAACACACAATGAAGAATGCACAGACTTATTTGAAAGAGTACCCGTATTTACCAACGACTGACCCATCGAGGTATCATTCGAGGGTAGACGTGAAAGCTTCGGGTTTGATCTCGTTAAAAGAATTGAAGGAGAATAAACCGAGAAGAAATAGTGTTCCAGATTTAAGATTAAATCCTAGTTTTACAGCAAACCTCTAGACTTTATTTTTCTTTGTGAGTTACAAATAAGTAATAATGTGTTTTATTTTCTTTTGAAAAAGACATTACGACATAAGAAAATAGTTTAACATCAAAACGGAATCTGGAACCTAACTAGCAAATACTTTAATTTTACATAAAATAAGGTCGTAAAATGTTATATTTTTTTGTCGATTGAGAATGTTCGGACAAATAAAGTTTAGAATCAAATCATTTTGTAGTCAAGTACCCTATTCAATTGTGGTTCTAAAATGGTATCGACATGCTGTCCACAATTTTTAGTATATTAAAATTGATATAATTTTAGTGATTCCAGTATTTGCTAGTACCTTAAGTTAGTAATACTCAAACTGTTCTAGGCTTTAGGACTGACAGAAATTACCTATATATTTATCGAATAAGGCATTGTAAGTTAAAACTAGCTGATTAAGTAAATTTTTTATTTGTTAATGTGTCGGCAGAATTACTACTTATTTATATATCAACGAATAAATTAGGTACTACGTAAGCTGTTACATAAACTACTTAATATGTTTTCAGTAATTTGGAACTATAATGAGCTAAATATAGTAGGTAAGCAAATTATTACTAAAATGAAGACATATTTTATTGTCATATTAATTTTGTACAATTTTGTACAGCTATTGAATCTAATTCTTAAGTTTTAAGACTATTGTAATTATTTATTTTACCTTTAATAAATTGACTATGTATATTGACTTCGCGTATCATTTATTTTTATGACAAATGAGGAATTGAAATAAATGCAACAATATCTCGTTTGGGTATTTATTTACAATTACACTTAATATTTTTTATTCGTAATACATAATACTTTTATTCTGGAGGCAAAGAAATACAAACTGTACAGCCTTACGTCAAGCCTGACTGCCTTTATTGCTATTAGACCCATGCATGCACAGTACATTTGTGTGTCACTGTGAACTATGTGTATTGCTATTATGAAAAATAATTTAAAATAAAAAATCTAGGAAGTGCCACATTTACAAAATAATCATTTTATCTCTTAAAACAGTAAGATATTAAACTAAATATTTCTAATGAATAGTAGGTTTTTCTGAATTATTTCTAGAAACTGAACGATTTATTTGCCTAAATTGAATACGGATACACAAAATGGATGTATGTATCCATATTCCAATACATATCCCCAAGCCAAGTCGACATTCGACGCAAAACACTTGCATCTTGACTAAGGGAATGGTCTCTAAATTTTCTTGTGTATTTTTTTTTATGGTCAAGCTACCAAAATGACTCTAGTCTGCCTGATGGAAAGCATAAGTAGAAACCAAAAGTGGTGGTCACTATCCTCAATGTGAACGTAGACAGAGCAGCATAGTGACCCACACTATGGCGGCCTAGTTTATAGTAATATTTTTCTCTAACTATCCTGCAATCTGTGGCAGCGATTTCGTGAAAAATTATTGGATGGTAACTAAAATGTCACCTTTTTTTTTTAAATCCATACTTATGATACATAGAAAGCACCCACACTACGAAACAAATATTTGCAGATCATACAAACATTTGGTCCGACCCGGGATTCGAACCCGAGACCTCAAGAACAGCAGTCGCATACGCTACCACTGCGCCACCGAGGCAGTCTGACAGTCAAGTGTAAGTTGAGGTAATTATTCCTGTGAGGTACGTTTAACTCCACCACCTTCACTAAACCGAGACGAGAGGGAGACGAGAGACGTTAAGCCCAGCAGTGGACTAATAAAGGCTAATGTTGATGAGGCAGCTACTTGATGTGTATCTGTACGTAGGTAGAGGCGGTATCTGCCTTACGCCAGCGTAACCAGGCGGCGAGTTGTGGTTGGTTACGATCGCCTCGTGCCTCGAGCTGTTGGTAGTACGCCTCGCGAATGATCCGGAAAGCATCCACGCTACGGTACGGCAATTTCGTTATCGGGTCTATGTAGCGAGCTGGCCTCCTGTAAATATTACCAAAAAATATTTATTTTGGCACAAAATTACTACACACAACAGTTAAATTTGGACAAGATTAATAAAATTTAACAAAAAAACGACTTCAAGAACTGGACCAAATTGAAATGAGACCACACGGGATGCACCAGTTTACAATTAAAAAAAGAATCATTAAATTCGGTTCACCCAGTAGAAGGTCTGAGATTAACAAACAAAATACAGTCGAATAAGAACACCTCCTTTTTTTAAGTCGGTTAAAAAGAATGAAAAGTAGCACAAAAGATAATAATATAGATTAATAAGGTAACAAAATGGGAGTTTATTATTGTTTACTCTAGTGGGGTTACGGCCCGTGGGGGTTGCCACTCGTAAATATAACCTGTTCACATCAGTGTGTGATTAGTCATACGAATAAAATTAATACTGTTTTCATTCTCGCCATGGATTATAATTGTGTGATAAAATTAATTGAAGTTGTAATCATACAGCTGTGTTTTATGTATGTACGGTTATTATTAACATTGATAAAGGTTATCAGAACGTTAGACTTGCTTAACAGGGTTATATTGTTCATTTGCATTATTCAAACATAGTTGTTGTTAACTGACTTCAAAAAAGGTTCAAAGGTTCTCAATTCGACTGTTTTTTTTTTTGTTTGTTACCTCAGAACTTTCGACTGTGTTAAACGATTTTGATGATTATTTTTTTATTTGAAAGCCGGCGCTTCCCGTGTGGTCCCATTTCAATTTGGTACAGTTCTTGCAGTCGGTTTTTTTTTTGTTAAGAGTTTTGTTATTTATTATTGTAAGTTGTCTGTTTCGGGTTGAGAATACAGGGCAGTGGTCCCACCGCCGACGATGAACGATAAACGACTAGAACTAGAAACTATGAACGAGTTGGCGATCAGCAGGCAGCGAGTGTGTAGTTTCCATTGTTTTGTCGCTGGGCTATAGCGAGTGTTCAAGTGCGATGAGCGATGACTCGCGCGAACACCACATTCCAAGACACTATAGATGAGTTTTTTATTTAATGTGTTCGACAATATCTCTATCGTAAAATACATCATCGTCGTCCTCTGAACTAAACAACAATGAGAGTTGTAATGATTTGTTGATGTCCATACGTGTACTTTCAAAGCCGCACTATATAGAAATGATCAAGCGATCGAGCATCGCTGAGCGAGTATCGCTGAGCGAGTATCGCTGAGCGAGTATCGCTGAGCGAGTATCGCTGAGCGAGTATCGCTGAGCGAGTATCGCTGAGCGAGTATCGCTGAGCGAGTATCGCTGAGCGAGTATGGCTGAGGGAGTTTATCTTTGAAAGCTCTTGCTCTCGACAAAACTAGTGAAGCGAGTTGTCGCCGGCAGTGTGAACAGTCGGAGAGCAACTATTACTATATGCATCTCTTTCGTTTACACGGAATTCATATTTATTGTACGTAGTGAAAAAATCACCGATAGTTATTTTTTTTTTATTTTTTTTTTTATGTTTGGCCCGCCAAAATGACTCTACTCTGCCTGATGGAAAGCATAAGCAGAATCCAAGAGTATTGGTCGCCATACTCACTGCGAATGCAGACAATGCAGTATGGCGACCCACACCATGGCGGCCTAGTGATGCTGCTGCATCTTTTAGTCTAGTCAACAAGTATGGAACTTGTTGACTAGACTATTTGGGCCTCCGGTCTCGCACTCACCAACGAAACACGACAGCACGAACGTGGTCATTTTACGTTGATTTTCTGTGCGAGGGTAGTACCGCCCCGGTCGAGCCGGCCCATGCGTGCTGAAATCAGCGTGGCTCTACTACCTTTGAAGTCCTTGTTAGTCGTTTTCTCGCCGACGGTCGGACCAGGGCCTAATTGAGCACACTACGCAGGATGATATCATTGCAAAGAGAAGGAAAACTTGAAACAAACCCTATACAAACCTGTCTGGCCAGCGTGATAAGGCCATAACCTCCTTTCTAAGGAGAGACCTATGGCCAGCAGTGGACTGTTAAAAGCTGTTGATGATGATGGTGATGATTAATACTTCAGCAAGAGAGATATTATTGAATAGAGAGTAGACATAGCTCTAGAAACTATACCGGTTTCGCCTTAACCTTTGAGGATGCCATAAGGCGAAACCGGTCAGATGTATAATTAAAATAGTGGAATAATTACAAGTTAGTTTCATTCTAGAATGTATAACAACAATCAAGTGCCGACAATCGAGAGTATACTTTCTAGAAACTATAATAGGCTGCAATTTAAATATGCTTTTAAAGACGACAGAATTCCCTAGACATAAATAATCTATCTTGATTTGATCGATTTTCATAAAAAGAGACCAACAGAATTGTATTTGTTAAGCCCAGTCTCCACCGAACAAAATCTGGCAACTTTTGTGTTGTCTACACATGTTGGTGACAAAAGTTGTTGTAATTCCTAGTGTTTGCAACAAAAATTGTCAACAAATGTTGGGAACCGTGTTTCTGTTTTTAGCGGTAAACATCAAAAGAATACGCTTGTTGCAGATATTTATTGGCTCTGTGGAGACGCTTAGTTGGAACGTTTTTCAAATTGTTGGCGACTCGGTGTAGACACAATGGAAACAAAAGTTGGCGATTTTTGGAAGAGTTGCCAACAGTTGGAAACACTGAAATTGCCAGCAATTTAAGTGGAGACGCGCCTTTACAGTCTTTAACTACACTTATGATATTGCAATGTACTATTCTTGCTATATGATATGGCTGTTGGCTGTAGCGCAGCGTAATGTATCACTACATATTATAAAACAAAGTCCTCCGCCGCAATGTCTGTCTGTCTGTTCGAGATAAACTCAAAAGCACGGATTTTGATGCGGTTTTTACCAATTGATAAAGTGATTCTTGAGGAAAGTTTTCGTATATGATTTGTTAAATTTTTAAATATATTGGCTAAAAAATAAAGATATTTGTTGAAGACATCGGAAAAAGTTACGCCGCACATCTTCTGGGGTAACACAGGCTATATTATATTTTCCGTAAAGCGCCCGTGCGAAGCCGGGCCAGATTGCTAGTATAATGATATAACTTACTTTGTAACAGCACACAACAGCTGTCTGCGTTTCTTTGGTTGTGACTTCGGGAAGCAGGCGTTGAAGGCTTTATCCTTTATGTCATTTTCAAATGATAGAAGTGTACGTTCATGAAATCTTACATTTTGATCCGGCTTTTTACTGGATTTCTCTTCTTTACTGAAAATGTATTACAAGAAAAAATATGTTTTATACTTTTTATTCGATTTCATTAATTCGATACTTAAATTATTATTGTTGATGTTGTTGACAATTTTTATTTAAAAAAGACGAGTGGCACACGGGAACTGCCGCGGTAAAGCTATTGCATAGCATTTTTTATCAACTTATGTAATTACATATAATTACTAGCTGATCCGGCAAACCTTGTTTTGCCACAAAAAATAGATATTGGTCGATTCTCAGACCTACCCGATATGCACACCAAATTTCATAAAAATCTGTCCAGCCGTTTCAGAGGAGTATGGTAACTAACATTGTGACACGAGAATTTTACATATAAGATTTTTTTTATTTTTTTTTATTTATGCAGTATGTATAATATTGTGAATGAAAAATACTAAGCTATTTTTCAAATGCTCCATCGCATTCGAAGTGCACCGCCATCTATGTAATTGGAGTCATACTGACAACAAACAAATTTATGTTTGGAATTAACGGACCGTTAGAATTTATTAAGAAGCATAATAATAGGTATTTACCTATGAAATTGCCGTTTTGTATGCAATAAGTGAAAGTACTTATTTTTTAAACTTTTTTATTTCTGTTATTCGAAGTAATCACCCATGTAATCGACGCATCTTTGCCAACGCATTGGCAGTTTATTGATGCCCTTCTTGTAATAATCAGCTGGACGGGAGGCAATAAACTCTTCAAAGGCATTTTGTACTGCCTCTCGGGAATTGAATTTTTTACCCACTAAAAAGTTGTCTAAATTTTGGAAAAAGTAATAGTCGGTAGGTGCAAGGTCTGGTGAGTATGGCGGATGAGGGAGAGCTTCCAACCCCAGCTCTTGCAGCTTGGAGACTGTCTGTTGCGCAGTATGGGGTCGCGCGTTGTCGTGAAGGAGCAGTGGTGACGACCGATTGACCAAAGCTGGTTGCAGATGTGCAAGCTTCTCCATCATTCTCTCCAGTTCTTCACAGTACATATCTGCATTAATGCTCATGCCGTTTTGTAAAAAGCTGTGGTGAATCACACCCGCACTAGACCACCAAACAGTGACCATCACCTTTTTAGGGGTCATTTTTGGTTTAGGGCATTGATTCGGTGCTGAACCAGGGTCTAACCAACTTGCTGAGCGCTTTCGATTGTCGAACAGAATCCATTTTTCGTCGCACGTAACAATTCGTTTCAAAATTCCTTCATTTCTTTGCCTGTTGAGCAGCGCAAGGCAGGTCTCGACGCGTACGTTGCGCTGGCGATCGTTAAGGTCGTGGGGCACCCATCTATCAAGCTTTTTTACCTTGCCAATTTGTCGCAAATGGATCAATATTGTTTTGATGCTTACATTAAAAGCTGATGCTAGCTTAGCTGTAGATTGAGTTTCGTCAGCTTCCACAATCGCCTTTAATTCATTATTGTTAACTAAAGTCTCCGGACGAACACGAGCTCCATTTTTCAAGTCAAAATTTCCAGAACGGAACCGGGAAAACCAATAACGGGTTGTGCGTTCGTTTGTACAGTTCTCTCCGTAAACGTTTTTGATGTTACGTGCCGTTTGTGTCGCGTTGGTACCACGACGGAACTCATATTCCATAATTATTACACATTAATTATTATACTAATTATGAATTAAAGGCGATTATGGAGGCTGACGAAACTCAATCCACAGCTGAGCTAGCAGCAGCTTTTAATGTAAGCCTCAAAACAATATTGATCCATTTGCGACAAATTGGCAAGGTAAAAAAGCTTGATAGATGGGTGCCCCACGACCTTAACGATCGCCAGCGCAACGTACGCGTCGAGACCTGCCTTGCGCTGCTCAACAGGCAAAGAAATGAAGGAATTTTGAAACGAATTGTTACGTGCGACGAAAAATGGATTCTGTTCGACAATCGAAAGCGCTCAGCAAGTTGGTTAGACCCTGGTTCAGCACCGAATCAATGCCCTAAACCAAAAATGACCCCTAAAAAGGTGATGGTCACTGTTTGGTGGTCTAGTGCGGGTGTGATTCACCACAGCTTTTTACAAAACGGCATGAGCATTAATGCAGATGTGTACTGTGAAGAACTGGAGAGAATGATGGAGAAGCTTGCACATCTGCAACCAGCTTTGGTCAATCGGTCGTCCCCACTGCTCCTTCACGACAACGCGCGACCCCATACTGCGCAACAGACAGTCTCCAAGCTGCAAGAGCTGGGGTTGGAAGCTCTCCCTTATCCGCCATACTCACCAGACCTTGCACCTACTGACTATTACTTTTTCCAAAATTTAGACAACTTTTTAGTGGGTAAAAAATTCAATTTCCGAGATGCAGTACAAAATGCCTTTGAAGAGTTTGTTGCCTCCCGTCCAGCTGATTATTACAAGAAGGGCATCAATAAACTGCCAATGCGTTGGCAAAGATGCGTCGATTGCATGGGTGATTACTTCGAATAACAGAAATAAAAAAGTTTGAAAAAATAAGTACTTTCACTTATTGCATACAAAGCGGCAATTTCATAGGTAAAGACCTATTATATGAACAACAATTTTAATATGTACTATTAATGAGTTGATGGTTCGAATGATTTATCACGAAGGTGCCTCGAGTTCATATCTCAACTGGGCGTCATCGTCTTTTTGTGAATGTTTTCTGTATATTGTGGTAAATAGGTATTCATTAAATAAGTAATACAAAATTACACAAAACAAAAAGATACGGAAACTTCACAACAAACAACAGAGCGCTGAGTGTGGATTTCGGAGCAGCTCGTCAATGAATCTGTCTCACGCACGAAGTGCATGACAGAGACAGACAGATTCGTTGTTTCGTCGTTAGGAGCAGCTCGTCTCCATCCGTGCGAGCTTCGGGTGTTAGGTATTTTGTGTTACGTTATGAAATTTTCTTAATTCGGCCTCAAGGCCCGCGATAAAAGCTATACAATAGCCTAAAATAATATTACAAACAGACACTCCGATTTTATTTACTAACCGACTTCAAAAAAGGAGGAGGTTATCAATTCGACTGTTTTATTTTGTTACCCCATAACTTTCTACTAGGTGAACCGATTTTGATGATTCTTTTTTTAGTTGAAAGCTGGTGCTTCCCGTGTGGTCCCTTTGTATAGACTAGTTGAGACCCCCTTATTGTCAGGACAAGGTTTGTATAGAAGAACATTTTATGAAAACCGGCAGTGTTATATTTTCTTAGTCCACGACTGTACACTATCCATTCGAAGCACTGAGCCGGGCATAAATACTAAAACAAGTTATTCAGAAATCAATAAAAACATTCACGTAGAAAACAGCGGTACGAAGTTTGCCGAGTCAGCTAGTTTGTGATAAAACTAACGAATGAAAGTATAGTTGATACAAAATAAAATTGTAAACATGATGCTTGTTCAAGGCCCTGCCAAAATGACTCTACCCTGCATAAGCAGAATCCAAGAATGGTGTTCACCATACTCATTGCGAATGCAGACAATGCAACAATGCAGCATGGTAACCCACACCATGGTGGGCGAGTGATGCTTCTGCCTCTTTGTGCGTCCGGTCTCGCACTCACCAACGAAACACGACAGCAGGAACGCTGTCATTTTACGTTGATCTTCTGTGCGAGGGTAGTACAGCCCCGGTCGAGCCAGCCCAACCGTGCTGAAATCAGCGTGGCTCAACTCTAGCCTCTTAATCCAGTCACGAATTATTTTTAACAGTACATTTTTGCAACTGACTATTTTGGAGCATCAGTGGCGTAGCGAGGGGGGAGGCGGAGGGGCGGTCCGCCCCGGGCGGCAAATTTTAGGAGGCGGCAAAATTTCACAATAAATAATAAAAATATTTGAACCATTTCATATTTTTATCACAACTACGCTACGTGTAGTTTAACTTAAAAACTATGATACGCGTAAGTCCCTTCAAGGATGTAAGAGTTGAGTGGAAGTTTGTCACAATAATAGAATAATTTATAACGATATCTCAGAACACGTAAATCGTACACTTACTGAAGTACCTTATACATTCGTTTCAAATTCGAAAGTTAATAAAAAAAAGTAGGACGAAGCTTTGTTAACAGCCACTTGTTAAACCAATATTTTTCCCACTAGAGTTCTGATAAGTGATCCATAAAAATTATTGATAGTATTGTATAAATTCACGATAAATTAAGAAAAAAATATTGTATGTAAATTGTCTTGAAAAAGTCCATTTTAGTTGGTTGATTTTAAGCATTTTTTCCTGTTTCACTAAAATTAATGAAATTATTTGAGAACGAATCCGACAAATATTTAGCTGTACGTACTCACAGCATCGATACGACCACGGTAACGGCGGGATAGGGGGTGCTAAGTATCACCGGGTTACGGGAGGCCACCGGGCCACTGACTCTGGCAACTTTTAATGGCCGCATGTTACGGCTAGACTCGCATCTGGCACAACTCGAAGTGGAACTTGAGACGAATAGATTCACCAGTGGGAGACCCACGCTTCGGCATGAATGGGCTGGCTCGACCGGAGTGATACCACGGCCTCAAGAGAACCGGTGTGAAATAGCGCTTGCGCTGTGTTTCACTGAGTGAGTAAGGCTATCGGAAGTCCATAACCCAACCCCTCCCCCCATCCCCCAAAGGCCGGCAACGCATTTGTGACGCCTCTGGTGTTGCCATGTTGTGTCCATTTTAATGCAGGAGCATTTAATGAAATGAAATTCAGGGGGCAACAGCTTGCATACTGTTTACCTTTCATGTAATACTAACACTATTGTACCTGAAGATCTGACTTTTAAAAAGAGTGGCCATGAGTTTCTTTGTCAGTATTCTTCTCATAAGGCTCTTCGCATTTTGGAAACTGGAAGTTATGGATCGACACAGGCAGGCAGTGGGTTTTGGTGTTTTCTGTGGGGGAATTACCTTGACAATCCAGCACATGCTGTGGCGGCTGTTTGTGTCGATCTATAATTTTTAACTGTAGCTTCAATTTAACGTTCATAAATGTCACTTAGTGTCATAATTGAATAAATGATTTTGAATTACCAACTTTGTCGGTTTCGTAGCCATCTGTCACAGAGATCATTGAGATCAAGATATGTTTTAGAACTACAATTTTCTTCATATATGTACTACTATGATATATTTATGAGATTATTAAATTAAAAACTTACGTTGTCACATCTTCAATATTAACTTCCTCATCAGGTCCAATGACGTCAACATCCATTTTCATATCAGGCTCCAATTTGTCCATCGTCTGTTCTATCATCTCATTTTTCAGTTCTGGCAACTCTAATTCAGTTGGTGTAAACAAGGCTGCAAATATTTTTATAGCTGTTAATTAATAAGGTTAAATGACAAGATTTATTATTATGTAAAACTAGTGGTTGCCCGTGGCTCCACCCGCGTATTTGTCGGTTATCGCTGCAAATAGTAGCCTATGTGTTTTTCTGATGTATAAGCTATATTACTGTAAAGTTTCATTCAAATCCGTTCAGTAGTTTTTGCGTGAAAGAGTAACATCCATCCATACTTACAAACTTTCGCGTTTATAATATTAGTATAGATATATTAATTATACTTAGACTAACAACTCAAAAAGAAATAAGGAATGGCGAGTTCTCTACTACTAGGACTTCAAATTCGCCCTTAAGTGGTTGAATTTATTGAAATCATAATTACCTGTCATTGTATGAGATGCGCGTAACTTAGAATTATTTCTTAAATTTTTTTAAGCAGTACCTTTTTGTTCATTAATTAAATAATACACAGATTTAACTGAATCCTACTTAGATGCAAATATCATGTAAGGTTGCTGTTTTTTTTTTGTTTTTTTTTTTTATGTTATAGCTGCGCCAAAATGACTGCTCTGCCTGATGGTAAGCATGAGCAGTTTCCAAGAGTGATGGTTACCATCCTCAATGCGAATAAGGACATTGCAGCATGGTGACCCACACTATGGCGGCCTAGTGAGATGCTTTTTCACGCCCCGATTAAAGGACCCGGGATCATAGTGGGAGGGAAACACGTGTGCTGGTAGTGAGTTTTAGGTTTTGACCGCTCGGCACAGAAAGGACGAACCGAAGCGATGCTTAAAGCACGGGTTATTCTGATGGTGTGGGTCACCATGCTGCATTGTCTGTATTCGCAATGAGTGTGGTGACCACCACTCTTGGATTCTGCTTATACTTTCCATCAGGCAGAGTAGAGTCATTTTGGCAGGGTCAAACATAAAAAAAGGATAACCCTTGCGTTATCCGTTATCCTTCTTTAAGCATCAGTAGCAAGATATAATGTAGCTCATATGCCTTTATTGTAAACAATTTGGAGACAATAAATTTTATTATTATTATTACCTTCTTCATTCTTGATGATATCGCTCAAGTTAAGATCACCTAATGGAGTTAAACTGCCTTTTTCATCTACTGTTGGTATTTCTTCAATTAACGGCACAGCGAACGAATGATACCTTTAATAAAGAAGACAATACAATTATTAGCAAGGTACTGTTTTTTTTTTTATTGTTTGTTACCTCAGAACTTTCGGCTGGGTGAACTGATTTAGATGATTCTTTTTTATTTGAAAGCTGGTGCTTCCCGTGTGGTCCCATTTCAATTTGGTACAGTTCTTGAAGTCGTTTTTTTTGTAATTTTTTTTTTTTAACTTTAATCCTGACCCGATTCACCATTTATGTACATAATCAAAATGCCATGGGGCGAAACCGGTTAGAATTAAAGGTAATACAAATAGTGGAATACGAACAAGCGAGTTTAATTCTAATATGCAATATTACCTTATTACGGGTCCAGTGATTGTCTTTTTTGTAGGTCGTATCTTTTTTCTCTCCAATTCAATTTGTTCAAATCTTTCTGGAATAAAAAATATGTTTTGAATCGAATCTCAAGTTTAGGACAATAATTCAGTTCAATTATTGGAACAAACTACCTACACATTGCACTATCAGAAAAAAAAGTTTCTCATATTACTATTGATAGATATCATGGTCCAAGAGCTGATAACGAATTTTGAGAAGGTTCTTTAGGCAAGCTGAATTTGCGAAAAATTACAATTTCGTAAATTGGCGAATCCAGTCCTGGGAATCTTTTAGCGAGTTAGCGGTTATGTCGCTACTGCGCAGCATATAACATTTGCAAAAAAACTTTAAAAAAATATGTTTTAGGCAACTTTTTTTTTTAATCTTTTAATTTATTATTGGCTTCGTCCGTGACCGTGATTGGGGGTGGACGCGTGTTAAAAATTTCCGTAATTGTTAGTATCTTAAATATTCCTGAGGAAAGTAAATTTGCCCTTAAGTGAATAGTGTCAGTGTTCAAATTTTGCTGCAAACTTGTGCTGTGGCCATCGTACCCCGCGTACGACTTCACCTCCGCGAGAGAGTGAGGTTTGTTATAATTTCCCTCTCGCTTCAGCGTGCTGCCCGCGTCTCTCACCGCTACTGTCCTCCGAGGGAAAGAGACTGTCTACGTAATCGTCATCTCACTCATTACTGCGCCTGCACACCGTCACCTGTGCACCGCTCGTCTCACCGCTGCCCGCACCCCCGCGTTGAAGTAACTTGTGTCATATTGTTATTGTTCCGCACCAACACACGGTTGACTCAAAGTTATTATCTGCTACGAACTGGCGTAGGCATAACTACATACACTGCTACCATTCTACGTCATCACTGCTACACCAAAATATGCCTCGGCTACGTAATCAACCCGATTTAACTACTTCAAACACAGGCATAGTGCAGGTACTGACTGATTCGGATATCCCGGGCGCTTTATCTGTTGATTGTGATAATAAAAACAACTTACCACGCCAAAAGCGCCGGTGCCCTCCATCGTCACCCTCAAAAGAGGTACATGAGATCAAGGAAGAGATTAAGCAGATGCTGCTGTCTTGGAAGGTTGAACAGGATGCCCATTTCACTCAATTATGCGAACAGCAAACAATTGTGCTAAATAAGCCGGTCTCGGAAATAGCGGACCTTAAGCGCCAGGCGACCTCCTTGCAACAATCTAACGCGGAAATAGAGAAATCTATGGTGTTTATTAACGGTCAATTTGAAGAAATGCGGAAGCAGATAGAAGTATTGAATAATGAGAAAGTAATATACAGGAGTGCTATAAGCAACTTGGAAACAAAAATACTAGACCTTCAACATGCATCGCGTATGTCAAGCATCGAACTGCGAAATATCCCCATTAATGACAGTGAGTCACCCTCCGACTTAACCTCAATTGTCACCAAGATAGGAGCGGTTCTTAACGTAACTATAACAGATTCACATATACGGGATATCTATCGACTCCCCGGTAAGCCGGGTACTACTAGACCTATAGTTACCGAGTTCGGTAGTGTCCGTACTAAAACAGAATTTTTAACATCTGCGCGCAACTACAATAGGAGCCGGCCTAAGGATCAATGCCTAAATACTCGTACTCTAGGCATCCAAGGAGATTGTTAAATAAATAAATTTATAAGATAGATTTTTTTTAAGCATCTTTGTAAACGGTGTATCTGAAAGTGTCTTTGTAAACATTCACCGTTTCCTTCGTTTGTCACTGGTGGCGCTGTTGCTTCCTTTTTTCGGTGTGAAGACAAATGTCATGTTGTTGTGTGCTCATTATAAATCGCTAAAGAGAAATCTAACATTGGTTCTTTTATTGAAATATTACCAAAACCCAACAGGTTATGGGCCCAGGTTTCACGTTAAATAAATATTTCAATAAAAAGTCGAGTTAAGAGCAATATTGCAACCGGTACAAAACTAACCTACGTAATGGAGGTTACGAACGCGATGAAAATTGAGAAGTTTGATGGCAGAAATTTCAAACAGTGGAAATTTCAAGTAAAATGTGCATTAAGAGCAAAAGGATTGCACATAGAAAAGACAAGACCCGTGGATACCAGTTCGCAAGTGCAGTGGGATAAAGATGATGGCATGGCCATGTTCATTTTAACCTCATCTATGGATTTGAACCAAATATCTCTTATAGAAAACTGCGAGACTGCTAAACAAGTCATGACAAAATTAGAAGCAATCTATGAACAGAAATCAGAATATAACAAAATGTTAATTCATGAAAAGTTCTACCAATATTCATATAGTAATAGTGATACAATGGCACAGCATGTGTCCAAGGTTGAAGGCTTAGCTAAGCAACTAAGGGAGACTGGTGAGAAGATCAGTGACACAGCAGTAATGACCAAAATTCTAAGCACATTACCATCAACATACCGTTCGCTTAGACAAGCATGGTTGTCACTCGATGAAGATAGTCAAACAATTCAAAATCTCACTTCTCGCTTAGTAGATGAGGAAGCCAGTCTTGCCAATGATATGAGTAGTAGCGAGACTGCTTTAGTGATGTCAAAAGGAAAATCCAATTCAAGAAATATAAATAAACAGAATTCTTCAAATGATCATACAAATTTAAATCATAGATTTGTATGTTACAATTGCAATAAAAGAGGCCATTTCGCAAGAGATTGTAGGATGCCAAAGAAAAAGTATAATGATAAGAAACCTAACAATATGTTGGCATTTAGTGCTGAAGGTTGCTCATCTGAACATGATGAAGAGACATGGATACTAGATAGTGGAGCTTCTATGCACATGACCTACAGGCGTGACTACTTCTGTGAGTTGAACGAGTCTAACTTTAACAATTTTGTTAGATTGGGAAACCAACAGAGTATCAAAGTATGTGGTGAAGGAACTATATTGATTGATAAACAAGTCAATGGTACATGGGAGAGATGCATCCTTGAGCATGTGTTATATGTACCTGATTTACGGAGAAATCTGTTTTCTGAAGGTGCTGCCACTAAAAGAGGATATATAATAGTAAAGAATAATGAAAGAGCAATGATAATGAAGAGTAATGTTGTTGTTATGAGTGCACAACTAACAGAGAACAATTTATATGAATTAAATGTCAAAACAATCAAACAGGAATATTGTAATATTATGCAAACAGATATAAAAGTTTGGCATGACAGATTAGGACATTTGAATGTCAAGGAACTTCAAAATATGTGTAAAAATGGATTGATTCCAGTTACATTAAGTGGAAATCAGAACTTTGTTTGTGAAGCGTGCCAATATGGGAAGCAGGTGAGACGCCCCTTTATGAAATCTACCCGAGGCCCAACACAGCCTGGTGAAATTGTGTACAGTGATGTGTGTGGTCCTATAGAAGAACCTTCTGTATCAGGTATGAAGTACTTTGTTTTGTTTAAAGATGGAGCTACAAGCTACCGCCATGTTTACTTCCTGAAACATAAGAGTGAAGTATTTCAATGTTTTCTGAAGTACAATGCTATTGTAAAGAATAGATTTCAACGTGATTTGTGCATATTACATACAGATAATGGTTGTGAATATTTAAACCAAGAATTTACATCATTTCTAGAGAATAAAGGTATAAAGCATGAACGTACTGCCCCGTATACACCACAACAGAACGGGAGAGCAGAGAGAGAGATGCGTTCTATCATGGAAACTGCAAGAACAATGTTATATGCAAAGGACATTCCCTTAAACATGTGGGCAGAAGCTGTGAACTGTGCAATATATTTGTTAAATAGAAATACATCAAGCCAGACAGGAGATGTAACACCATTTGAACTGTGGTACTGAATAAAACCTAGCTTACAACATATCAGAATATTTGGATCTATTGGCTATGTACATGTTCCAAAAGAAAAAAGGAAGAAGCTTGCCAAGAAAAGTGTAAAGATGTGGTTAGTTGGATATGACCATGATAATTACAGAATGTATGATCAAAATACCAAGAAGATTACAATATCACGGGATGTAAAGTTTGATGAATGTAGTGCACTAGAAGAAAAACAAAGTTTTATAGAAATGAGAGTTGAACAAGAAGAAAAGGAGCAGTCTACAATGTCTACCTCACAGAATGAGTTTGAACATCATCGCAATGTATATGAAGAAATCTCTTCAGATGATAGCATGAAGAGTTTAGAAGATGTAGATGAATGTTATATTCCTCCAAAAGGTATACATTTGAAACAGGAGGAACAAAGAAACATTACATTACGTCCTCGTCGACATAATAATTTAGAAGTTAATTTCACAGAGTTGGAAATACCTAACACTTATGAAGAAGCGATGAGTGGTCCAAACTCTCATCTATGGAAGAAAGCTGTGGCTGAGGAGTTTCAGTCACATAAAAAAAATCAAACTTGGATACTGACTGATCGAACTGAGAATAAGCCTGTTTCTTGTAAATGGGTATTCACCATAAAGAAGAACAGAGATGGAGAAATAGTAAAATTTAAAGCACGACTGTGTGCACGAGGATTTACACAAGTCAAGGGCTTAGACTATAATGAAACCTTTTCCCCCACTAGTAGGTATGATTCCATCAGGGTGCTGCTTAGCATTGCTGCGAGAGATGAACTACAGATCGAGCAGTTTGATGTGAAGACGGCTTTCTTGTATGGTGAGCTCTCCGAGGACATATACATGGAGGTGCCAGAGGGATTAGAAACTCAGTCTTCAAAAGTATGTAAGTTAATTAAGTCTATATACGGTCTTAAACAATCCTCAAGATGTTGGAATGAGAAATTTTGTTCTTTTCTAACTACTTATGGTTTTCAATCATGTCCATCTGATAATTGTGTATTTGTGGGTTATTTTAAAAATGTTAAAGTAATATTAATTCTCTATGTTGATGATGGATTGCTGTTAGCCAAAAGTAAAGATGTTTTGTTTGATATATTAAATAATCTTAAAGAAAAATTTGATATTAAGATTATAAACTGCAATTCATTTATTGGTATAGAAATTAATAGAGAAAAAGATTGTATAAGTATTAGTCAAAAACAGTACATTAAAACAATTATAAATAAATTTAATTTGTCAGATGCTAAAAGTAGTAGTACTCCGGCAGATGTAAATGTTCATTTATCTAAGAATACAAGTAGTGAGCCTATTAATTTTCCATATAGAGAAGCAGTGGGAGCATTACTGTTCTTGTCATCAGTGTCTAGACCTGACATAGCATATGCTGTAAATGTTGTTAGCAGGTATGTCAATGACCCAGGTCCTCCACATGTTACAGCTGTTAAAAGAATCTTACGTTATTTGTTATATTCTAAAGATATGGTAATTGTCTATAAGGGTAATATTGAATTAGTTGGCTACTCAGACTCTGATTTTGCAGGTGATTTGGACACTAGAAAATCTAATACAGGTTATATATTTTTAATGAATGGTGGTCCTGTCACTTGGTCCAGCCGGAAACAAAACACTGTGGCATTATCCACAACTGAGGCTGAGTACATGGCTGCTAGCGAAGCCACTAAAGAAATTTTATGGCTTAAGCAGTTACTATGTGACATTGGGGAGCCACAAGGCTCAATCACTTTAAATGTTGACAATCAGAGTGCGATTAAATTGATTAACAACCCTGTGTTTCATAGAAGAACTAAGCACATTGATTTAAGATACCATTTTATCAGAGAAAATGTTGCAAAGAAAATTGTTAACATTAAGTATATTGAGAGTTCAAATCAGTTGGCTGATTTCCTGACTAAATCTTTGCATAAGGATAAATTTAATTTAATTAGAGATAAGATGATGAGAAATGTTTAATGTGTTTGGATAATGTCTGTTTATTTTCTGAAATTATTAAAAGAAAAGTTTTAGTTTAAGATCAAGAAATGTGTAGTGAATTGTTTGTCTACCTTATAAATTTAAGTGGGAGTGTTAAATAAATAAATTTATAAGATAGATTTTTTTTAAGCATCTTTGTAAACGGTGTATCTGAAAGTGTCTTTGTAAACATTCACCGTTTCCTTCGTTTGTCACTGGTGGCGCTGTTGCTTCCTTTTTTCGGTGTGAAGACAAATGTCATGTTGTTGTGTGCTCATTATAAATCGCTAAAGAGAAATCTAACATTGGTTCTTTTATTGAAATATTACCAAAACCCAACAGAGATCCTAAACCACTATACGTTGCTGACCATCTTCCGACGAGCGTGAGACAACTTTTCTATAGGGCTAGAGAATACTCTAAGCTCAATAATTACATGTTTTGCTGGACCAAACATGGTAATGTTTACCTGAGAAAGGAGGTGGGAGCTAAACACATCTTAATTAAATCAGAAAAGTCATTCGATGACATAGGGGGGAATAAATGACAAACTAAAGTTTACCTCATCTACTTTGTAACATGTTTATTATCAGTTATTATTTTTCTGTGTGGTATGCAGAGCCTGTTTATCTTTTTCAGTGATGCTTTTCTCGGTGTTGATTATGTAAATGTATTAATAGCATCTCATATTTTTAAACTCAACGTGTTTTGTGTGTACACGCTTTACATAAATTATTATCAATTGAATTACTTTAAGTACACGTTCCGCACATGTATTCCCTTTTACATAATATTATATAATCCTAATAAATCTACCAATTTTTTTGGTCCTAATAATGAAAGTATAATAAACACGGGGCGCCGCACTATCATAGGGATACACTCACTGACATTCTTTCACTCTCATTCAATACACATAATATCTATTATTATTAAATGTTTCTCACACACACTATATCACCTGCTCAGTATAAAATTATATAAGCCTAATAAATATACCATTTTTTTTTGGCTTAATAATGAAAGTATAATAAACACAATGCACCGCACTTTCATAAGGATACACTCACTGACATTCTTTCACTCTCATTCATTACACATGACATCCATTATGCTTAAATGTTTCTCATGCACACTATTTCACCACGCCAATCTTAGCAATATAATACGAACCACACAAACAATAACTATCTCAATCTCTTATATTATCACAATATCTTATTGGTTAGGTGTACTTATTTTGCATATTCTTCTCAATGGCTACACTTTTATGTATTTTTTTATACTTATAAATGGATGATACAGACATGATAGGAAACGCATTAGATAACATCTCTGTTTCAGAATCGTTCATTTGTTCCCCAGAAGAATCAATTCGTGACATAAGTAGATCGCATGACCTGTGGAAAATATTGCATGTAAATATAAGAAGCATTTCTGCTAACTTTGATGAACTTACTGTGCTGCTTGAGAGACTTGGTAATTTACCTCAAATTATTATACTCTCAGAATGTTGGCTTAGTAGGATCACAAATATTCCGCCTTTAACCGGTTTTATTGCTCACTGTTCTAAATTTAATAATCAAAATGAAGGTGTTATTATTTATGTTAATGAATATATTGATCATATCGTTACTGAGCCTGATGTTATTGATTCTAATTGTTTGGTTTTTACACACAAAACAGATTTGGCTATAGTTTCTATTTATCGTTCCCCCTCTTATAGTAATATTGATAACTTTATAGATTCCCTTGACATTATCTTGGGATCCCTAAACGCATATAGGACTTTGTGTATTATTGGTGATATTAATATTAATATTTCCTCGCACCACAGTGACTCCAGAACTGATCGGTACCTCAACATGGTCTCGTCCCATGGCATGCTTCCCGCACATGTTCTGCCAACACGTAACGAAAATTGTTTGGATCACGTGATCGTCAAAACCAATAACAAAGCAATGACATTTGTCTTAGATTCCTATATTACAGATCACGCTCCTATATTTTTTACATGTGAACGCAGACCTACAAACCGCCTGAAAAGGAAGTTGGTTGAGTTCACTGATTTCATGTTGGTGGCACAGTGGAAGTAACTGACTTTTCTCCTGTGCTTTTGACTGATAGTGCGGAGAGGGCCTCTGTGCTCCTTATCGACACCTTGACACGAGTGATGGATAGTCATACTGTCACACGTTCAGTCCCTCACAAACGTAGAATCATCAAACCTTGGATCACCCCTGGCCTCTTGCGTTGTATACGCAATAGAGACAAATTATATCGTAAAACGAAAAAAGAACCCTTAAATCAAACTTCTGTAATAATTTACCACCGTTATAAGAACTACAGCAATAATCTCCTCAAAAAAGTTAAGCGTACCTATTATAAACTGGAATTGCAGCAGACCAGGGGTGATCCAAAGGCAACTTGGAAGTTATTAAAAAAAATATCAAATATACCTGTAGATAGAACATCAGCCAATGAACTTCTCAATCTGGAACCAGATTGCCTGGCTTCGGCTAATTTGATAAATAACCATTTTGCTAATATCGGAGCTCAACTTGCGAGTGAGATCACATCGAATCCTAGTAGCTTAAACAACTCTCTCCTTGATCAGGTTGGTGGGGACTACCGTTGTCGCAGCGTCCTCACCTCTATGGCATTGACTGAGATTGATGAGATTGAATTGGAGCGAACAATCCTTGGTCTTAGGGATGGGACTGCTGTGGGCTGGGATAGGATACCCACTTCTTTAGTAAAGTCAACTAGACACATTCTTATACCTATCTTAAAGCATATAATTAACCTTTGTATAAACACAGGTACCTTTCCAAAACTGTTTAAAAAGGCATTAGTCCATCCTATTTACAAGGGTGCTGACAGAGACAGTGTCAACAACTACAGGCCTATCTCTGTGCTATCAACTTTTTCGAAAATACTTGAAAAAATTTTGAACAATAAACTTATAGAATACATAAATAAAAATAGTTTGTTATCTGATAGGCAATACGGATTTAGGCGTAAAAAATCTACGGAAGATGCTGTCCTTGATGTCACAAATGAGATTATAGCAAATGTTGATGATAAGGTAAAAACGATTGGTATATTCCTGGACCTAACCAAGGCCTTTGATACTGTCTCTGTCCCACTTCTTCTGAAGAAGATGGAGCATTTAGGAATTCGCGGCTTACCACTTGAGATTTTTTCTGCTTACTTGCAAGACCGCACACAATCTGTTGTTATTAATAATGTCACTAGCGAGGAGACTACTCTCTCATACGGTGTGCCGCAGGGGAGTGTTCTCGGTCCCACGCTATTTCTCCTTTACATTAACGATCTTTGCTCCCTTAAATTGCAGGACTGTAAAATTGTCTCTTACGCTGATGATACTGTTCTCCTAATAAAGGGCTTTACTTGGGATCTTGTAAGGACAAAGGCTGAAACCGCAATCCAAACTGTAATGGCCTGGTTGAACTTCAACCTTCTAACACTGAATTTGAATAAAACTAAAATGTTGACCTTCTCCTCTAGTAAAAAGTCTCAACCATCCTCACCATTCGTTGTCAGGGCCCATTCTTGCAGTCGCTCCACAATAAATAACTGTGGCTGTCATAGTTTAATTCCTTCTGATAAAATCAAATATTTAGGCATCATTATAGATGTAAATCTAACCTGGAATTTTCAAATTAATATGCTCACCTCGCGCTTAAGGAAGCTTATATATGTCTTCAAAAATCTTCGTTACATTGCTGACCTTTCCACCTTAAAAATAGTATATTACGCTTTTGTTCAGTCAATTATAGGGTACTGCATCGGTGCTTGGGGTGGTACTTTTAAAACTAGCTTATTACGATTGGAAAGAGCTCAAAGATGTATTCTTAAAGTTATGTCCTGTAAGCCGTATAGATTCCCTACTTCGGACCTGTATAACCTGTGTGAAGTCCTTACAGTCCGACAGGTGTACATACTTCAAGTAATTCTCCGTAAACATGTGGAAACCCCATATGACACTAATTTTGTACTCAACACACGCAGGTCGGACCGAGTCTGTAAAATTTTTAAACACAATACGGCTATAGCCAGCCACCAGTACTATTTCTCGGGTCCGAAGTTGTATAACAGAATAAACAAAGAGCTCGATATATATTCCTTGACATTGCGTAAATGCAAAGTTAGAGTTACAGACTGGCTTCTCTCTTTGTCCTATACTCAAACTGAAGAACTTATGGTGAGATAGTATTGTCTTTCTTGTGTGTATTTATATTACATGAACATACGTATAATTATGCAGACACACTTGAGCTCCCCGTCCTACACTCAATGTATAGAATGTTTGGTGAGACCTCCTGTTTAACTATATATCTATTATTACACACTATGCCATCGTTAATCTAAAACTAACACAATACTGACCACGCACACACACACACACACATACATACTCACACACACACACACCCACACTCATACACATACACACTCAATCTAACTTAAATTTCCTCACTCTCTTAAACACACGTGCTCTTAGTATTGACACTGAAATCACTGCATGCTTGGTTTTCTTTGTTTCATGGTTTTTTGAGAGTTGAGTTACTTGATTTTCTATTAACTATAACCACGGATGTGAGCGCTAATGGCTGCGTCACAGTTTTAACTATTGCAGCCATTAACGTATTTTTCTATTGTATCAAAGATGGATTATCAATAAACAATTTATTATTATTTATTATTATTTCTAGAATTCAAAAAAAATTCCAAGACGTTTTTTTCGGTTATTAACTATAGCCAGACGACTTAAAAAGTACTTTTAAATTCCCAAAAATATTCTTTAGGCAAACTGAAATTTTTATCACGTATTTATTAAGTAATTTCAATAATACCTGCAAATCGCCAGACGATTTTGCCGGTTATAAACAGTTCCCAGACGTTAATGAAGTTTGTAAATAAGTGCGATAAAAAAGTCTTACGCGCAGCCGTAAGAGCGCGCAGCAGATTTAGCTTACAACTTTTATAAATAGAATTTTGTTTGCAAAGTTTTATCATTGTTATTTTAAATTACAATCTAAGGAAATTATTAAAAAGTCGGAAACTGGGCTCCATATATTAAAAACTAGTGGTTGCCCGCGGCTCCGCCCGCGTATATGTCGGTTATCGCGGTAAATATGCGTTATTCTGATGTATAAGCTATATTACTGTAAAGTTTCATTCAAATCCGTTCCGTAGTTTTTGCGTGAAAGAGTAAAAACGTCCATCCATTCATACTTACAAACTTTGACGTTTATAATATTAGTATAGATGTCGCAGCCAACTAGCTTAATTAGCCATTCAATTAACAGCCTAGTCTCTTTACTAAACAGCGCTATTGAACTAGCGTCCGCGTTACGAATGGAGGCGAAAGGTTAGGTTAGGGTTTTTTTTTTGTGTTTTATTAGCAAGTTATTTTTGTTTTAAAAGAAAAAAAAATAACATAACCTAACCGCTAGTTAAAGGGCGTTGTTTAGTAAAGAGCTAGCCTGTTATTTGAACGGCTAATTTAACTAGTTGGCTGCGACATAGATATAGCATTTTCATTACAAAATTGTATTAAATATAAATAATTAATTTTAGATAATTTTTTGTTTTTACTTTTTGAGACCTGATGACGAATTTTGAGAAGGTTCTTGAGAACCTTCTCAAAATTCGTGATCAGGTATCCGTCTATCACAGGGGGACAATCAATTGTGGCCAATGGGAGAGGCCCACCTCTGGCAGTGGACTGTGATGGAGATGATGTGAGCAATAAAAAGTATTTATAAATCTAATGATTGTTACTAGATGAAAATAAATTAGAAACATGACATAAAAGACTTTTTAACAGACTTAAAAAAAGGAGGAGGTTCTCAATTCAACTGTATTTTTTTTATGTTACATCAGCATTTTCGACTGGGTGAACAGAGTTTGATGATATTTTTTTTATTGGTGCTTCCAATATGGTCCCATATCAATTTGGTCCAGTTCTAGAAGTCGAGTTTTTTTTGTTAAAATTTTGTCGAGTATAAACTTGTCTAGTAAACAGAAAATTTTACTTACCTAAACTTTTTAGATTCTCTTTTTCAGTGATAAGTGCTTCCTCTAACAACTCCTCTTGTGTTGGCATTTTATCTTCTACCTTTTTCGGCTTTTTCTTTTTTAATTCAGATCTTATCTTGATTCTCTGCTGAGTTTCTGCAGACTTTACTGCTGTACTTTGTCTAATGGATTTACGCTCTGCAAAGTATAAGATAAACTTAAAAATTATATGTTAAGCAAGCATTAACAATTAATACTGCCTCGTAGCTCTTGCGGTTAGCGTATATGACTGCCGATCAAGAGGTCTTGGATTTCAGGATCGGGTCAAATGTGTTGTTGGGTTTTTCTTACAAAAAATTTATAGTAACAGCAAGGAGTATGGAAGTTTGGAGGTGTTTCACGCCCCTGTTAAGCAGTCAGTTCCGGTTGTCATGAAGATCCTATGGCAATCATTGTTAGGAAATCAGTACCCTCAAATAGTATAACTACTAGTTCTACTTTGAATTCAATTGAGTATCTGGGTTGCGGAGGTCCGAGTCCGATGCCAGCCTCTCCGAGGAAAAACTGATACTCAGGTAAAACTGGTTAAACTAATAGCTGACCCCGAATAATCTTGAGAATAATGAAGGCTACGAAGATATTAAATTTTATACTTGGGCATAGTGCTTTTCCCGTGATTTTAATCTATTGAAATAATTTAAGGGCAATGTCGGCTTTAATAGATATTGCCATTCTTCAATATAGCAATCACACAAAGTACTAACCAGGATGGTGTTAGCAAAATCTGTTTATGAATGTAATGTAAAGAAATATCAACATATTGACCTATATTTTTTTTATAATCTATAATCAGCCCATGCATCGGCTTTAATCAGATTGGATGTTGTGCTCTTAGACTTTTGGAGAGTGCACTTCCTGTGATGTGTCAACTCTTCCCTTTTTTTCCTTTACAGGTCTATATTGACGCTATTCGCATTCTTTTCAGTCGAAATACTGTGTGTTTATGAGCTCTGTAGCCAGATGGTTGCTGTGTCGCTCAAGGCGTTGCTTATAAGACACAGAGGACCTCTTTATTTCCTCCTTAACTGTTGAGATCTCCAGATACTCATGCACTTGCGTATTTCGGGTGAACCATGGTGCATTGATCAAAATCTTTAGCACCTATATGAACATGAACTAATTACACCTATGCACTACTGTTGCCCCTCATAAAAATAAAGCCAGGTAAACACAGAACACCAGAAAAGAGATAAATCTTACCTCTAGAAGTGTCAAGTGTATGAATCTTTTCAACTTTCTCTGTCTTTTCTTTCTCGGGCTTTGGTTCCTTAGGTTTCTTCTCTCTTTCAGCAAGTTTCTTGACTCTATCTATTGTGGATGTAGCCGGCTTATCACCTTTTTTAAGTTTTCTATTAGGATCCTGTATAATTAAAATAATGAATAGAATAGTGTACGGTTAGAGAGAATAGAGTTGAATAGAATGTGAGAATGGAAGTGAGTATGGGTAATAGAAATCTATACAGCTAAATAATATAAGAAAGTGTGTTTGTAATTCATTTTATTTTTTAACTGACTTCAAAAAAGGAGGCGGTTCTCAATTCAACCGTGTACATGTTTTTTTATGTGGGTTGGCGGATATCTTCGTCCTTTATGAACCGATTTTGATGATTTTTTTTTTTAATGGAAAGGAGATATCCCAACTATGGTACCATAATAAGGACACTAAGATCTGATGATGGCATCCAAGAGAAATCAATTGATTTGGTTGTTGAACTTGGTTTTTTATTTTGTTAAAATTTAACTTGTTAATTTTGTGTTTGTTTTTTCTAAACTTTGGAACAGCTGGACCGATTTTGACGAGACTTTCACTGGCAGATAGCTAATATTATAAGGATGAATGGGGGTGACACTCTGTATTCTTAATCAATTACCACATGAAGATAAATATTAGTCGTAATACATAATAAACTTATTGTATTAATAAGATGAAAAAGATTAATGGAATGGACACCAGGTAAGGGAGTAGATGAAGACCAAGAAGAAGATAGAGTTATATCCAATATCTTTAAACGAGCAATTCTTGTATATATATGTTTATAATCTGAATCTCGGAAACGGCTCAAACGATTTTCATAAAATTTTGTATGCAGGGGTTTTCAGGGGCGATAAATCGATCAAGCTAGGATTTATTTAAAAAAAATGTCGTTTTATTCGTGTTTTTAACAATCAAATATATAAAATCATGTACATCTACCGCCATCTATCGCAACTCGAGCAAACTACATTAAACTATACTGAAATAAGGTGAAGAATAAACTATATCAGGGCGTACCAAGAGAGGGCGCCACTTAACTTATTAAAATTTAATAACACAACTAAAAATAAAAAAAAGGTTTGGATAGTCCCAATGTTGCCAAAAAACCCATTTATAAAAAATTAAATACCGAGGGACGCTCGGTCATCCAGGTACTATTACTTAAAGAAAGATGCGGCAATACTTGGGAAAGAAAAACGTCAGGGAAATCAGAGTATCAGGTATGTAATACCTTTAAATAAGTGATTGCATTAATTCCCGTAAAAGTAATAGTTATTATATCATGAAATGTGAAGGTTTAAAAATTGATATATGTACTATTTTAGAATAAAGGCTTTTAACTTTATTTTTTTAATTTATTAAAAAGATGTTCAGAAAAAAACTATGCTATCTGAACCAAACGAATGTTTATCACTCAATTATTAGTTCGTCATAGGTGTAAGTGTATGTATGTTTCAAGTGAATTTGTGACCCTACCGAATAATTTACCCAAGTTAACAAGTATCAGAATTCAAACAATACCTTATAAGCCTTTGTGCCACTTTTACGTGTCTTTTTCTCATCAGTTTCTTGATCAGACGCCGGTTCATCATTCTCGTCAATGTCAAAGTCAGAATCCACAACATCTTCAGTCTCTCTCTCCAGCCTAAAAGATGATACGATATAGCATATTTGTGTAATACTGAGTAAGGTTAGATTGCGAATTCGTCAATTGGCAGTTCCTGTATGCTCCTAATTCAAGTACTTTTAGGAAGGTTTATTTATATCACCAAAAACTCTTTCAAACACTATTGCAGAAAGACATCTTCACCTAGCATCAAAATTATGAATGAACTTATCTATAATATTCGTAAATAATCACTGACTTTAATATTTATCTTTTTTGTTATTTATAATAAATCATTCTAAAACATACACATATTCATTATCTTCTTCTGTTTCTTGAAATCCTCCGTAGGTTGTTTTGTAGAAATCGTCTTCCTCTTCTTCATCAAGCAGTTTTGCCATGCGGTTTCCCGCGTTGTTACGGCGTTCCCTTTGATTCATTATGAATTCTCAATGTTAAATTTCTAATTATTGTTTACAATAATTTTATTACTTCCAAAATAAACAAACAGGACACGAAAAGTCAAGAAGTATTCTTTTTTGTTTCTGTCTGACCTAGGCACAGAGTACAATGTATATATTATGCTACGTTTACATGCGTGCGAGGACTTGGCAGGCGCTCACAAACTACAATTCTTCACAAACGCTCGTGCTACATTTACACGCGTGCGAGGACTTGGCAGTCGCTCACAAACTACAAGCGCTCGCATGCACTCACACGTTGCCCCAGTGCTGCCAACTTAGTGGATTTTCCACTCAAACTGGTAGTTTGAATACTTTGACTCCTTCATTTAGTGGCGAAATATTGGTTTTAGTGGCTGGTGGGTTTTTCTAGCAGTTTAAAAAATAATAATTTTAATTACTATAACTGCGATCACTCAGCCACTAAGTATCTTATATTCAATTGAATATATCTTTGTTGTGGATCACAGGTAGGTACATAATTAAGATAATAATAATAATAAATGGACAAAGTTATCATGACAATTAAATATAGTAAGTATATCCTGAAAGATGGTACGGTTGATATCTGTCGGACATGTCACCATCCCGGGGAATCTATTAGGCATATTATTTCTGGTTGTTCTCGTCTTGCTAACGGCGAATATTTGCACAGTCACAACCAAGTAGCCAGGATCGTACATAAACAGCTTGCCCTTAAATACAACCTTGTGAATTTAGAGGTGCCATACTACAGGTATGAACCCGACCCAGTTCTCGAGAATGGTCGTGCTACGTTATATTGGGATCGATCTATCATCACAGACAGGACTATTGTGGCCAATCAGCTTGATATTGTGGTGATAGATCGATTAAAGCGCCGCGCAATGTTTGTTGACATCGCCGTTCCTCATGACGAGAAGAGAAGCTCGTGAAAGTTGAAAAGAAAAACAAATGAAATACTCACGAGATTGTCGATATTTGGAATGTAGATTCGGTGATCAGTGATCATTGTTCCGGTAGTTGTACCTGTTCACGGATTGATAGCCAAGAGCCTCGACCAACACCTTAAGAGGTTCACGTTGGACGGTTGGATCAGCCGTACGTCACCTAAATTGAGAGTTTTTAACAGCAGACGGTGCCCGCTTCAGTGCGGGCAAGCGCTGGGAGGGGTCCGGACGTGTTAATAACTGCAGTTCCCGGATTCCTCCCTTCATAGGCGCAGAGTGGCACACCGTGTGGTTTTAGTCGGTTCGAGTCCGACACACCGCCCCGCCGCAAGCCCCGGTGGGGTGACGGTCCGAGGGGATTTCCACACGTAAAAAAAAAAAAAAAAAAAAAATTGACGGTTGGATCAAGGCAGGCAAGCAAGATGCAGAAGGTAGTCCTCCTAGACACGGCACGTATAGTCAGGAGGTTCCTGTCTTTAGAGCGAGAATATTATAAGCGCGAAAGTTTGTAAGTATGGTTGGATGGAAAAACTACTGAACGAATTTGGATGAAACTTTACAGTAATATAGCTTATACATCAGAATAACACATAGGCTACTATTTGCCGCGATAACTGATATATATGCGACCGAAGCCGCGGGCTACTACTATTAAAAAAATAATTACAGATGGCGCTATACATTTTTTATTATGATATTTTATCGATAAAAAAAAAAAAATAAACTAAACTTGTGACTTGTGCTTGCTACCTAGTAATCTCTACTGAAGCGAGTTCTGTCTAGAGTTACTCCGTACTTGTTACATACAACTTACAGATTATTGCGCTATACAAATTTTTTAATTTACTCAAAAATAAATATTTCGGACATTTTTTTTTTGTAAACACATACCTACTATTATACATAGAAAACATCCAAACTCCGAAAAAACTAATATTTGCAGAACATAAAAATATACATAATTCGACCCGGAATTCGAACCCGAGATCTCAAGCACAGCATTCGCATACGCTGCCATTGTGACACCGAGGCGTCCATCTTACGTTACGGACGCTTTTTACCGGCTAGGGTAACCCTCCGCAACGCCCCATAAGGAACTTCGTTCCAATAATAAATAAATATTTTGGATATCTAACACACAAGGCCATCTACTCTCCACTAAGCAGAGCTTGTGTTATGTGTATTAGACAACTGATATAAATCCATGTATACATTTTTTTTGTAAATACATGTTATACATAGAAAACACCCAAACTCCGAAACAAATACGTATTACTAGTTCTTTCGTATACATTGCGATCAGCATGTGTCATACATAGCATCAGTGGGCCAATAATTTCATTTCTGTCAAGTTAAATTACAATAAGATTAGTATCGAATACCTTAATTATCAAATCTTTACACATGCTACTAGTTAATAACAATAAGTTAATTTTTATAAATATCTAGTTATGTTTACTTCTTTTAATATTAAATTTTGTAAGAGAGGATGACGAATGAAAATTTTTGTATGGAAGTATTGTATTTCAAAATGAAAAACAATGTAATAATTACCTACAAACTTTAACAAAAAAAAAACCGACTTCAATCTGGACCAAATTTGAATGGGACAATTCGGGAAGCACCAGCTTTCAAATAAAAAAAGAATTATCAAAATCGGTTCACCCAGTCAAAAGTCATGAGGTAACAAACATAAAAAAAACAGTCGAATTGAGAACCTCCTCCTTTTTTAAACGACTTCCAAAAGGAGGAGGTTCTCAATTTCATTTGAAGTCGGTTAAAAGCGTGAAAACGGGCTGTTTGGCTTGGGTTGCGTGAGGTTGTGAGGTGCGTTTACACGCGTGCCACGCCTCGACAACCCTCCACATACACAAGCGTGTAAACGGGCTGTTTGTCTTGGCTTGCGTGAGGTTGTGATAGCTTGTTGCCGACCCGAGTCGGTGTCGGTTTTTGAACACAGATCAAAGGAAGCGTGCGCTCGCCACTTGCGACGTGTTTATACGATGGCGCGCGCGCCGCGCGCTACGCTTAGTACACAGATCTGTGATCTCGCGATGAATGCACGTCTAGTTCTGTCTTCAAAATGAGTGGCTGGTCGAACGAAGAGAGGAATTAAAAATTAGTTAAAACAAACAATTTATTACAATATAAAATTTAATGAAATTTGAAGTTGGGTATCAAGGAATAGGTATGAGGCTAAAGCATTAATTTTAGTGTTCCGTACCCAGAGGGTGAATACGGGACTGAGGCTCCGATGTCTATCTGTCCGTCCGTCTATCGTAGAGTTGGCTAGTTGACGAAAGTTACATTAAGGTTTCCTCTACCACGGCAAATAATTAATTTGAAAATGTTTTCAGCCTAAAATCTCTCGATGGCGCAGTGGTAGTGTATGCGACTGCTGTGCTTGAGGGTTCGATTCCTGGGTCGTAACACATGTTTGTATAATCTGCAAATATTTGTTTCGGAGTTTGGGTGGTTTCTAAGTATAATATGTACCTATGTATTTACAAAAATTAAATTTGGATTTATATCGTTTGTCTAATACCCATAACTCAAGCTCTTCTTAACTTGGGACTAGATGGTGTATGTGTGAAATGTCCAGATTATTTATTATAATTATTATTATACCTTTTTTTTCGTATTTTTGTAATGTTTTACAAACCCCTAATTTGGTCCCGGATAAAAAAGTAACCACATGAAAGCGAAAAACGCTAGCGTGTAAATGACTTCCAAATGCCAAGCGAGATTTGTGAACGCTTAGGGCTTGTGGATGCTTGTCTAGCCTTGGCAACCATCGGCGATTTTCTCGCTCAAGAAACGTACAATAAATATACATTCCGTGTAAACGAAAGAGATGCATATATTAATAGTTGCTCTCTGAATGTTCACACTGCCAGCGACGACTTGCTTTACTAGTTTTGTCGCTGATCGACAAGAGCTTTCAATTCAAAGATAAACTCGTTCAGCGATACTCGCTCGCTTGATTTTTTCATTTCAGTGCGGCTTTGAAAGTATACGTATGGATATCAACAAATCATAAAACTCTCATTGTTGTCTAGTTCAGACAACGATGATGTGTGTTACGATAGGGATATTATCGGGCACATTCAATAAGAAAAAGAAGAAAGGTAATCGTTTCTTCGTTTGACTATGCACTCATAGCGACACGCGATGTAAATATCAAAACAAAACAAATAAACAATATGGTGCAAATCAAAATCATGACCGGCGTCCGGCAGGTGCTCCACAGATACCACAGAGTACATTGTTAATACAGAAACAACAGATACCAAGATAGATACGCATTATGCTGTTTGTAGTTGTACGTTGTACGCAGTGCTCTAGTGCACAGTGTTGCCACAAGGTTTTTTTTGTTTGTTTCCTCAATACTTTCGACCAGGTGAACCTTAGAACATATATATCTGAAGAGGCATCTGAACGGGCGGAAAGCGTGATCGGAGTAGAGAGAGAGAGACTGAGTTTGGTTACCGTGTCTATTTCACGCAAGCTTCTAATAGCTGGCTCTACTACTAATAGGTAGTAGAGCCACGCTGATTTTAGCAAGAACGGGCCGGCTCGACCGGGGCGGTCCTACCCTCGCACAGAAGATCACTGTGAAATGACTGCGTTCGTGCTGTCGTTGATGAGTGCGAGACCGGAGGCCCAATGATGCAGAAGCATCACTAGCCCGCCATGGTGTGGGTCACTATGCTGCATTGTCTGCGTTCGCAGTGAGTATGGTGACCACCACTCTTGGATTCTGCATGCTTTCCATCGGGCAGATAAGAGTCATATTGGCAGGGCCTAAAAAAAACCTCTAGTGGATAAAAACGGCTTTTGCACTCAGTTATCGAAGAGCAATAGTTATTTGTTATACAAGAGTGCAACCTTGCTTTTTAACCGCGTGCTCAATTTTGATGACCGAGCAAGCGAAGGAATCTAAAATTGAATAACGAGCGTAGCGAGTGATTAAAAAATTAGAATCCTGAGCGTCAGCGAGGGAATCAAAAGAGCACGAGGTGAAAAATCTTTGCACTCGAGTGCAACAAGTAACTTTTCATTCCACCTCAGCGAGGAAACAACTAAATGCAAAAAAAGCATTAACAATCACAAGATACTTTTATTTCAGTTTAGGTATTAATATTTATTAGGTACTACATTATGATAGGTAAGTATTACAGTTTTTTTTAAATTATTTCAAAAATGCTTAGGTACTCGCTCAACCCCGCGGTGTTACCCGCGATTTTTGTCGTACCGCGAGTTACACCGCGGGACAAAGCTGGTCTAAAAAAAGTAGCCTAAGTTACTCCTTAGATTATCAGCTATCTGCCAGTGAAAGTCCCGTCAAAATCAGTGCAGCCGTTCCAGAGATAACCCGGAACAAACAGACAGACAGACCGACTGACAGACAGACAATGTAACAGAAATTGTAAAAAAAATATATTTTAGTATATGTACCGTATACACGGTATACGGTACATATACCGTACATATAATATGCATACATATGTATTTTACTAAATGCATATGTATGTATACACATACATATGCATTTAGTAAAAAGCGATTATTTTAATATTACAAACAGACATTTCAATTTTATTTATTTGTATGGATGTATAGATAAATTAAGAAAAATTTAAAGTTACGTTGCTATAGTTACATAAGAAGAAAATGGTGCATAATGGAAATGGACAATGGAAATGGACAATGGTTCATAAATCAGAAGAAACAGACCAAAAACACAGCCGAGTCAAGTAGGAAATAGATAACAAAATAATATTACATCTACCATGGACCAAAGAGTATATATATATCACGTTACAGTCGTTCCAGCTTGAACTCCTGCTTGTCAATTTCGACAGATGCGTCGTGTAGATTATATTTAGTGTCGTCTGGATTTAATAATCTAGCCGGCGTTATAAAAAGCTAACTTATCCGTTAAACTCTGTAGTTACTAAAAATGCTCACGAATTTCTATAATGATTATATCTAACGACAAAACCACCTTTCGTCTGAACTCATTTTCACATCACACAAGTTAGCATCTCTAGTTCCGTCATCAAAAATATGCCTTCTTGCTATGCGCCTCTAAGGTTCTATGGAAATTCCAACTACCTTCACACAAATTTTTTGCATAAAGGATTTTTTTTAGTTCTGAATAAAAATATAGCACCTGATCGATTCAGAGAATCGATATTTCACCCTACAACATCAAAGTTACATTTTTTTTGGTATTTCAAATATGGAAGGTTTCTTTTTACTCAATAATTTAAGTAATTCAACTTTTAAATAATTCAGGTAAACTTCTGACAAGACCCGGCAACACTGCACTGATCGGCACCAACCTCGCGCCAACGTGTAAACGCGTCGCGATTGGCAAGCGCACGCTTCCTTTGATCTGTGTTCAAAAACCGACACCGACTCGGGTCGGCAACAAGCTATCACAACCTCACGCACGTTCACGCAACCCTAGCCAAACAGCCCATTTACACGCGTGTGTATGTGGAGGGTTGTCGAGGCGTGCCACGCATGTAAATGCGGCATTATAGATAGAGAGTCATCTTGGCGCTGTCAATTGTCCCCGATGTTTGGCGCCATCTATTAATCTTGACCCGTAAACTACATTACATGTTTTACTCACACATACGTAATCTAATCTTTGTGTGCTACAACGTTTAATAAAATTGGTTTACGTATGTCTACACTACCTAATTCTTAAAAACACAGTTTTTGTTTGTAATAATTTATTTGCGTGAATTTAAAAAAAATACAAATTGATAACAAAAGCTGCGTTTTTGAGAAGTAGTGTAGATTACAAGAAAGGAAAGAGGTAAATAAAACGAATTATTTTATTTCTTTGTTTTATTATGTTTGTGTTTATTAAAATATTCTTGAGGCATTTTTCACATCGTCATTCCCTTCATACACAATAATAATTAATAATAAAAAACAATATTAGCAGATTCTAAATTGATGACTCAAGTTTATGGTCCTGATTGAAATTTCTTCACAACATTATATCAAAACCATGTTTTTTGGACAACATTTTCCAAATGGCTTGCATACCTTGAATGCGTAGTCTTAGTGACAAATTTAGTAGGCCGCCAGCGTGTGCGTTCAGGTTGTGTTTCTGAAAATGAAATCAAAATATCTTTATGCTAAATGCAACACTTTAGTATTGTCTAATCATCAAAATCTGTTCATAAACGACGATGTTATCCGCGAACACACACATAAAAATATATGTATATACGGTCGAATTGAGAACCTCCTCCTTTTTAGAAGTCGATTAATAATAAATAAAATTGGGAGTGTCTGTTTGTAATATTACAAGTAAAATTATAACAAAAACAAAAACCGACTTCAAGTTTCGACTCGATTTCTCTTGGATGCCATCATCAGATCTTAATGTCCTTATCATGGTACCACCGTTGGGACATATCCTTTTCATTAAAAAAAGAAAATCAAAATCGGTTCTTAGACGACGAAGTTATCCGTGAACACACATAAAAAAAACATATATACGGCCGAATTGAGAACCTCCTCCTTTTTTGAAGTCGGTTAAAAATACCGCTTTTACTTAATGCATATTGTACACTTATGTGTACACGATACATAGACCAAAATAACATTATTTTTTCAATTTTTGTCTGTCTGTTTGTTCCGGCTAATCTCTGGAATAGCTGGACCGATTTTAACGGGACTTTCACCGGCAGATAGCTGGTGATAAAAGGAGTAATTTAGGCTACTTTTTAAGACTAGCTTTGCCCCGTGGCGTTACCCGCGGTTGTTGTTGTACCGCGGGTAACACCGCGGGGCTTAGCTAGTCATCTATACAAATAAATAAAATTGGAGTGTCTGTTTGTAATATTAAAACAACCGCTTTTTACTAAATGCATAATTATGTATGTAAGGTATACATGGTACATATACCAAAACAAATTTTTTTACAAATCTTGTTTGTCTGTTTGTTCCGGCTAATCTCTGGAATACCTGGACCGATTTTGACGGGACTTTCACTGGCAGATAGCTGTGATAAAAGGAGTAATTTAGGCTACTTTTTAAGACTAGCTTTGCCCCGTGGCGTTACCCGCGGTTGTTGTTGTACCGCGGGTAACACCGCGGAGCTTAGCTAGTTATCTATACAAATAAATAAAATTGGAGTGTCTGTTTGTAATATTAAAACAACCGGTTTTTACTAAATGCATATGTATGTAAGGTATACATGGTACATATACCAAAACATTTTTTAGTAAAAAATGTTGTTTTGGTATATGTACCATGTAATATTTTTTTACAATTATTGTCTGTCTGTTTGTAATATTAAAACAACCGCTTTTTACTAAATGCATATGTATGTAAGGTATACATGGTACAAATACCAAAACAACATTTTTTTAGTAAAAATGTTGTTTTGGTATATGTACCATGTAAATTTTTTTTTACAATTCTTGTCTGTCTGTTTGTTTCGGCTAATCTCTGGAACGGCTGGACCGATTTTGACGGGACTTTCACTGGCAAATAGCTGATGATAGACGGAGTGATTTAGGCTAAGACTAGCTTTGCCCCGCGGCATTACCTGCGGTTGTCGTTGTACCACAGATAACACCGCGGGGCTCAACTAGTCATCTACGAGTATACAAATAAATAAAATTGGAGTGTCTGTTTGTAATATTAAAACAACTGCTTTTTAGTAAATGCATATGTATGTAGGTATACATGGTACATATACCAAAACAACATTTTTTTAAATTTTTGTCCGTCTGTTTGTTCTGGCTAATTACTGGAACGGCTGGACCGATTTTGACGGGATTTTCGCTAATGATGATACAAGGAGTAACTTAGGCTACTTTTAAGGATTCTGTAGCCAAATGGCAAAAAACGGAACCCTTAGGGATTCGTCATGTCTGTCTGTCCGTCCGTATGTCACAGCCATTTTTTTCCCAAACTATAAGAACTATTCTGTTGAAAATTGGTAAGTAGATGTATTCTGTGAAACGCATTAAGATTTTCACACAGAAATATTAAAAAAAAACAATACATTTTGGGGGTTCCCATACTTAGAACTGAAACTCAATTTTCTTTTTCATCAAACCCATACATGTGGGGTATCTCTAAGGATAGGTCTTAAAAATTATATTGAGGATTTTATTCTCATTTTTTTCTAAAATGAATAGTTTGCGCGAGAGACTTCCAAAGTGGTAAAATGACCCCCCCCCCCCCTATAACTTCGAAATAAGAGAATGATAAAACTAAAATAAATATATGATGTACATTACCATGCAAACTTCCACTGAAAAATTAGTTTGAACGAGATCTAGTAAGTATTTTTTTTTAATACGTCATAAATAGTAAACCGCAATTTACCTTTCATTCAATCAACTCAAATATTTAAAAAATACACTATACACGGCATATATATACCAAAAATGTATTTTTTACAATTTTTGTCTGTCTGTCGGCCTGTCTGTTTGTTCCGGGTAATCTCTGGAACGACTGGACCGATTTTGACAGGACTTTCACTGATATGTAGCTGATGATATAGGGAGTAACAGGCTAGTTTTTTTAGACTAGCTTCACCCCGCGACGTTACCCGCGGTACGGCAAAAACCGCGGGTGACACCGCGGGACTCAGCTAGTTGTAAATATAATTATATAATACTAGCAGCCGATCCCGGCTTCACGCGATAAACATAGGTATTTAACCAAAAATTTAAATACCGTGGCCGTGAGCGATAAGACCGCCAATTGATATACATACTTTGTAACTGATTTTGTTGTACTATTTAACTTTGTGTATACAATGAAGATAAATAAATTAAAAAATATTATTGATTATAACACGCTCTTAGCAAACTTTCCAGGCTTAGAAAACTCGGCCAAGTCTCTTTTTGGCAAAATAAATAATCAAAATCCTCCGTTTAGGAGCTATGATGCCACAAGAACCCACAGAGAGATATACACACATAGACACATTGATTCACTCGTAAAACTCATACCTAACACGAAGTGTGAGAGGAGGGCTCTCACACTTCGTGTCGGAGCTTGATAAAAAATAGCAAATAACCGCGATGTTACCCGCGGTTATTATCATACCGTATGTGACGCCATGGGGCGAAGCCAGTCTAAAAAAAAGCGGCCAAGTGCGAGTCGGACTCGCCCATGAAGGGTTCCACAGCAGCAAGTAACATAATATAATTTTTATTTTATAATACCAAATTTCGGTGGAAGTTTACATGGTAATGTACATCATATTTTTTTTTTTTAGTTTTATCATTCTCCTATTTTAGAAGTTACAAGAGGGGGGGGGGACACATTTTACACTTTGGAAGTGTCTCGCGCGCAAACTATTCAGTTTAGAAAAAAAAAAAAACATCATTTTGGAAGACCTATCCATAGATACCCCGTATAGGTTTCATGAAAAAAAAAATTGAGTTTAAGTTCTATGTATGGGGACTCCCAAAATTTATTGGTTTTTTTTCTATTTTTGTGTGAAAATCTTAATGCGGTTCACAGAATACATCTACTTACCAAGTTTCAACATTATAGTTCTTATAGTTTCGGAAAAAAGTGGCTGTGACATACGGACGGACGGACAGACAGACAGATAGACGGACGGACGGACAGACAGACGACAGACAGACATGACGAATCTATAAGGATTCCATTTTTTGCCTTTGGCACGGAACCCTAAAAAGTAGCCTAAATTACTTCTTATATCATTAGCTATCTATCAGTGAAAGTTCCGTCAAAATCGGTACAGCCGTTTCAGAGATTAGCCGGACCAAGTAAACAGACAGACAGACAAAAATTGAAAAAATATTTTGGTGTATGTATCATGTATACATACATATCCATTTAGTAAAAGCGGTTATTTTAATACTAGCTTTTACACGCGGCTTCGCTCACGCAGACTTTCATCCCCTGATTTTACCCTTAGGGGTGGAATTTCAAAAATTCCTTTCTTAGTGCTCACTTAGTTTATATAAAGAACCTATATGCAAAATTTCAGGATTCTAGCTTCAGCGGTTTGGGCTGTGCGTTAATCTGTGGGTCTGTCAGTCACCTTACTTTTCTATATATATAGAAGATAGATTACAAACAGACGCTCCGATTTTATTTATTTATATAAATTACATATAAGACCTTTTTAATTATTTTATACACTTAAGTTTGTGAAACATTATAAAATGGAATTGGCTTTTGTCAAAAAATTCACGAACAAAATGTATATTTCTAGCCCTTCGGGTTCTTTAAATGATAGATTTACACTACATATAAAACTTTGATGTAAATAAGATTATCGTTACAACACAAATAAAACCCCGTTGCTTATAAGTAATGAACTGAATAGGCAAAAAACAAATATCACAACATCTATTCATATAATTCGATTGACTAACTGACATTGTTTTGTAAGCTTACTAAATACTTTATGATGCCGTCCTATTTCTGACGCAGTTGGGTAAAAACAAATAAACCTTTTTAGATTAATGGAACAATTTATCAATTAAAATAATTACTTGCAACAAGAATGATACATACCTGGTTGTAGTAGTGAAGGAACAGCAAGAGCATTCAAATGATTGTTCCTGTTTCTGTCTTGTGGTCTGAAATGTATATCACACACTTTCCTTCTGAGATAAATTTCATCATCAGTTAAACCACTTAACAATGTTCCGGCCAAATTCCCTCAGGTCTTAAATCGCTGTGGATTTTCGTAGGTTGGGTGATAGAGATAGTGACACCTTAAAAAAATGATTTTATTTTAAATAAATACACACAAATTAGGGCCAATTCCCATGTATCTGATAAAGTTTTAAATAGTTATGTATAATTTGTCATTGCTGGTGATATTTAAATGTATACCTAATACTTATGTCTGTATATGAAACCTAAATCCATAGTTATTTGGAAAATATGTTTAAATTAGTCCATCAGGGTTTTTAATACTTTGTGGTGAAACTGGTCCTTATTATACATTTCATAACTGTTTTTAGCTTTTAATGCATTTTACACATAGTTTGTTATACGGAGGGCTTAGAAGGGATCATACCTTTTAAATAATTAAATTGCGAATAAGTCCCACTGTTAAACAAAAACTATTCATTATAGAGTCAGTACTATAATCAACTTGTGCAGTTATTTAGGTCGTCCTTTTCATTCTTTATGAAAAATGATTCAATCCACTCAAGAGTAGCTATTGAGATTTTTGATTTTAATTTTTTGCAGTCTGTTATAATAATTATGTATCTATATGGGAATTCATGTGATCACTAAACAGATACAATCCATTGAATTTCCTGACATTTCAACCAAATTACACTCACTGGCTGTGATCACAGGCTGTCTAAATTTAAAAATACTTCATTGTTTTATAGGTCCGGCAATGTTTTGTCTATGTCTCCTTTATTTTTATTTGTATTATTATTTTTCATAACAATTTTGTATTTGGTATTGTGAGAGCCAACTAAGTAGTAAACTATGTAAGAGAACAGCATGGCAAACAGAAGGAAAACTTAGAACAAAACTCTGGCCAACATGCTATAGTAGGCCAAAGCCTCCTCTATAGAGTGCTCTATATCCACTAGTAGGCTACTAAAGGCTGTTGATTATGGTGATTCTTTTAGTGTAGGAATTTAATTAATTGTTTGATATTCTATATTTCCTACAAGCATTTACTTTAAAATAAAATATGGTGTGGTATCCCACAATTATTCCATTGTAAATTATGATTAGTTAATTAACATGTATCCCTTTCGTGGTATGATAATATCGAGTATAAAAGAGACTAAATAAATAACTTATTTATATAAAAATATGACTTTTTCGTTAACTGACATTCAATTGTTTGCTCCAATAAATTTACTCTGGTAATACGTTTAACAAACATAATATTTGCCATTATTACTTAGTAGAGGTTATTGATATTATCATATTAATGAAATTTCATCCTTACCTGTCGTTTTACATCCAAAAACACAACGTCTTGTAGTTGGCATTAAGAAACTTATAAAAATAACTATAACCTCCAAAATATCGTAAAATTGCGAGACACACACAGTAAAATTCTTCACAAGGTCTAGTTCTTCACAACTAGAAATTTAAATAATAAAGCATTCAAACTATCGCAATTAGAGAATTTTTTAAAAGTAAAGCGTCCAAACCATCGTAAGTAACTGGAACAAGCGTTCCAAATATCGCAAATAACTGGTGGAATTAAACACTAACACGTGGAGCTTACTCAAGTCTAATATAGTTGCGGAGAAAAAATACTCAACGCAACGGAAATTCACTAATAATACCAAAAGAAAACATTAAAAAGTTTTGTATACCGATTTGAAACTAACAAAATCAGTCAAAATTTTTAAAAATAAAATGTTGCCATGGAATGGAAATAAAAGCATACTTAGTTATAAATTTTGGAGGAAAAAAAATAACATAAAATAACTCTAAAAAATTATTTAAAAACAAAATCTAAAAATCCAAAGTCACTTTGCATGACTTTGATTTCTAAAACGCTTCCTTGAAACATATATTAATGAAATTATTCGTCAGAATTAAACAATTCATCATTATTAGCTTCTTACTTATATAATATAATTTCTTTAAAATGTCAGATGTATAATTCACCTCGTCTTCTTAATAAATAATATAGTCTTTCCCATTAAGTGCACGATTGGCATCTGGTGTCGAAACCCCACAAGGCGTTGGGTTTAATTAGCATGTTCTCACCTTAAAGTAAGATAGGCGTACTTTTATGCAAGGTTGAGACATTACATATTCTATAAATAAGTTCTTGGTTTGTAAATAAGTTTTGTACTTGAGGATTGAAATTATATTTTGATGTAACCCTAAATTTTATCAATTGTGTCAATTAAATTACTGAAATGGTTGTAGACTATTGAGTTGCAACACTGAGATGTATTTAAAAAAAAAGTGTGAGTTAAAAAATGAATTAACGCCATCTATCTATAATTTTAAGAATTATGTGTGATCATAAAAAGATTGTAGAGGTAATAGTTAAGGAACAAGAACCATAGAGAGCAGGACCTTATTCGTAAAAACGGCTTATAAGGGACATTCACCCCCGTGGACCTAGGGATGGCGATCTGAGATCGATAAATCGATTAATTTTTCAGGCCCTAAAGATCGATATTTTAAATCGATAAACAGTACTGTGTCGATTCCGTGGATCGATATTTTATCCCTGAAAATCGCCATTCGATTTTTTTTTGTTTTGGTACAAACCATTTTATTTACAATTAGTTAAATGTATCGGTAACAATACGGTGTTACTGATTAAAGGGTTGAGTAGTAAAAAATTTGTGAATTGGCGGTGTGCCTAGTTTCCTTTGTCTCTCTTTGTTCCTTGTGAGCGCCTTTTTTCAGTTGCCGCTTGCCGCCAACATCGCAAGTGTTAAGCGGAACCGCTTGGGTCCCAGTAGACTTGACAGATTATTGTTTTTAAAAAGTGAAGATATGTTGCATTGAGAACTTTAACCTTTTCATTCATGTACTAAATAATTTTTTAACCGATTTCAAACAGGAGGAGGTTGTCAATTACTGTATTTTTTTAATGTTTGTTATTTCATAACTTTCGACTGGGTGAACCGATTTTTATGATTCTTTTTTTATTTGAAAGCTGGTGCTTCAAAAGTCCCATTTCAATTTGGTCCTCTTCTTGAAGACGGTTTTTTTTGTTAAAATTTGTGATTATGAAAATTAATGTCTTCTTTCATACCTGATCTGACTTTGATATATAAAAAGAAATGAAATTGAAGTGTCTGTTTGCAATTTCAATTTAACCCTGGACTAAAAAAATTTTTTACTGATAAGAGATCAATTATAATGCCATCTTTCTTGTTTTTTATAAAATGGATTTATAATTACATAATAAATGAAACTTGAAAAAAAAATCGATCCATTGAAAATCGATCTTTTAAACCTTGATTTTTTTGTGAATCGATTTTTTAGGTTTCGATTCAAATCGATTCAAAAAACGATATTTCTTGGAAAGACTCGCCATCCCTAGTCTGACCTACCTACTAGTACTAGGCATAGAGTATAGTAATCTACAGGCCTGTGACACTTTCATACATGACGCAATTTAAAAAAGAAGGCTGTGCCATCTACACTACCTAACCATAAAACTTAGGCTGAATCAAGTTGTAAAGAGTGTCGGTAGATGTCACTATCGACGCATTAATATTATTTTATTAAATACATTAACAAATTAATTTAATAATTAATTTATACGATTATTAAAAAATGAATTTATTAATAATAAACGTTTAATAAATAATTATAATGTATAATTGTTTCTTTTTAATCACTGTTTGTAAGGGATGGCGATTCTTTCCAAAAAATATCGTTTTTGAATCGCTTTGAATCGAAACCTAAAAAATCGATTCACAAAAAAGGTTTAAAAGATCGATTTTCAAAAATTATTCTTTTCGAGATTTCATTTATTATAAATCCATTTTATAAAAAATAAGAAAGATAGCATTATAAATGATCTCATATCATTAAAATCGGTTTTTTTAGTCCAAGGTTAAATTGAAATTGCAAACAAACACTTCAATTTATTTATTTATATATCAAAGTCAGATCAGGTATGAAAGAAGACATTTATTTTCATAATCACAAATTTTAACAAAAAAAATCGACTTCAAGAAGGGGACCAAATTGAAATGAGAAATTTGAAGCACCAGCTTTCAAATAAAAAAAGAATCATAAAAATCGGTTCACACAGTCGAAAGTTATGAAGTAACAAACATAAAAAAAATACAGTAATTGATAACCTCCTCCTTTTTTGAAATCGGTTAAAAATTTATTTGGTACATGAAAAGGTTAAAGTTCTCAATGCTCCAAATGTTAACTTTTTAAAAACAATAATCTGTCAAGTCTACTGGGACCCAAGCGGTTCCGCTTAGGCCGAGGCCGCACTACGGCTAAACCGCCGCGGTTTTTCATTCATGTACTAAATAATTTTTTAACCGATTTCAAACAGGAGGAGGTTGTCAATTACTGTATTTTTTTAATGTTTGTTATTTCATAACTTTCGACTGGGTGAACCGATTTTTATGATTCTTTTTTTATTTGAAAGCTGGTGCTTCAAAAGTCCCATTTCAATTTGGTCCTCTTCTTGAAGACGGTTTTTTTTGTTAAAATTTGTGATTATGAAAATTAATGTCTTCTTTCATACCTGATCTGACTTTGATATATAAAAAGAAATGAAATTGAAGTGTCTGTTTGCAATTTCAATTTAACCCTGGACTAAAAAAATTTTTTACTGATAAGAGATCAATTATAATGCCATCTTTCTTGTTTTTTATAAAATGGATTTATAATTACATAATAAATGAAACTTGAAAAAAAAATCGATCCATTGAAAATCGATCTTTTAAACCTTGATTTTTTTGTGAATCGATTTTTTAGGTTTCGATTCAAATCGATTCAAAAAACGATATTTCTTGGAAAGACTCGCCATCCCTAGTCTGACCTACCTACTAGTACTAGGCATAGAGTATAGTAATCTACAGGCCTGTGACACTTTCATACATGACGCAATTTAAAAAAGAAGGCTGTGCCATCTACACTACCTAACCATAAAACTTAGGCTGAATCAAGTTGTAAAGAGTGTCGGTAGATGTCACTATCGACGCATTAATATTATTTTATTAAATACATTAACAAATTAATTTAATAATTAATTTATACGATTATTAAAAAATGAATTTATTAATAATAAACGTTTAATAAATAATTATAATGTATAATTGTTTCTTTTTAATCACTGTTTGTAAGGGATGGCGATTCTTTCCAAAAAATATCGTTTTTGAATCGCTTTGAATCGAAACCTAAAAAATCGATTCACAAAAAAGGTTTAAAAGATCGATTTTCAAAAATTATTCTTTTCGAGATTTCATTTATTATAAATCCATTTTATAAAAAATAAGAAAGATAGCATTATAAATGATCTCATATCATTAAAATCGGTTTTTTTAGTCCAAGGTTAAATTGAAATTGCAAACAAACACTTCAATTTATTTATTTATATATCAAAGTCAGATCAGGTATGAAAGAAGACATTTATTTTCATAATCACAAATTTTAACAAAAAAAATCGACTTCAAGAAGGGGACCAAATTGAAATGAGAAATTTGAAGCACCAGCTTTCAAATAAAAAAAGAATCATAAAAATCGGTTCACACAGTCGAAAGTTATGAAGTAACAAACATAAAAAAAATACAGTAATTGATAACCTCCTCCTTTTTTGAAATCGGTTAAAAATTTATTTGGTACATGAAAAGGTTAAAGTTCTCAATGCTCCAAATGTTAACTTTTTAAAAACAATAATCTGTCAAGTCTACTGGGACCCAAGCGGTTCCGCTTAGGCCGAGGCCGCACTACGGCTAAACCGCCGCGGTTTTTAACCGCCGCGTTTTTTAACCGCCTGATTTTGTGACTAAAGGAAACGAATGGAAGCGGCCGCACTGGCGGTTTTTTACAGCGACTGATTTTAAAACCGTGACAACCGCGGGCAGTTCTGCCAGTGTTGCTAGAAGGTGACTTTTGTAATGTTTCAGGTGAATTTTCATCTCTTGGTTACTTTTAAGTTATACAAAAAATGTTGAGAGACTATTTAGCAGTATGAAAATATTAAAAAACAAGCAGAGAAATAGAATGAGGTTAAATCTTTTATCTACTATATTTAGAGTACGCTGTGTTTTTTTAGGCCTCAGCCTTAACACTTGCGATATTGGCAGCAAGCGGCAACTGAAAAAAGGCGCTCACAAGGAACAAAGAGAGACAAAGGAAACTAGGCATACCGCCAATTCGCAAATTTTGGACTACTCAACCCTTTAATCAGTAACACCGTATTATTACCGATACATTTAACTAATTGTAAATAAAATGGTTTGTACTTTGTACCAAAACAAAAAAAAACTGTATATCGATTTAAAATATCGATCTTTAGTGCCTGAAAAATCGATTTTCGATTAATCATTCTCAGATCGGCATCCCTAGTTTGTGAACAAAACAAAATGGCTGCACAAATTGATCGTCATCTCGGCTTGCGTGTGCGTTAGTTTTTGTTTTCGGATAACTTTGTGTTTTTCTGGTGTTTTTACAGCTATCAGACGTTGAGTTGAGATCTTCCCCTCCGTCCAAATGTGTGATTACACTGGTATTGCGATACGGACGCTATTCATTGTGTTGTGAGAATGAAATAAAGATGGCAGCTCAAGCATATTATAATAAATTTCAAGATTATAAAAATAGAAAATAACATTGTAAAACTGATGAGACAAATATGTTTAAAAGTAGGAAAGTGGTATTGGTGGTGGTAGTTACGTGGTGAATTAAATTGAGTCTGTGAATTTGAATTGTTTTATTTTTAAAACCTTTATTATACAATCGTTCTTGTGCAAAAGAAGTAAGGTATTTTGTTTTAGTAGACTTATTGCAGCGTTGTTAATTGTAATGACAGCGGAAAATCTATTTCGTTCTCATTACATGAACAATATTGCAGTAATTCTATTAAAACAAAATAACCGCATGAAATAAGCTATAGGTATACATATTTGTAGGTAGCTATAGGTATACATATTTGTAGGTAGCTATAGGTATACATATTTGTAGGTAGCTATAGGTATATATAGAACTAGTTTCGGGTGCAGAAATGTAGAGGCGCTACTATCATTCGGTTGGCATAAATATCCCGCGAGAGGTCACTCTTTTCCCGTAGTATTACTCTTCTCTTTGGTAATCTACTAGGGATAGGTACCGATCTGTGCATCTGAAATAGAGTAATCGAATAATCGATCTCGGGGAAATAAGAACGTTTTTTATTGTAATTTGTAGCACGTAATTTAGTGAATTGAATTTCACCCTAGAATTTCAACATTAGATTTTAAGGTTTAGGTAAAACCATAAAATCATTTATAATTACTTGAATTAACTTTTTAGATAGAGTTTTCGGAAAGAACTATTAGATTAGAGTGAAGAAGTAAAAAACGACGAACTTACTACTCCATGGTACTCAAAAAATTACTCAAAAACTCTCGAGATGACTGTGCTTAGTTTCTGTCAACTCTCATTATTAAATAAAGACAATTTACTTTTTAAACCTTTGACTTTTTGTACTTATCGACATTGTGTTATTTGTTTATGCTGTAGCAGTCGTGTTGGTAACACCATTGATGATGCTAAGTTTTTTAGCTAAGTTTGAATGTAAAAAAATTACAAGTGGAATAATTCTAAATATAAGTCTGCAATGTTAGTTTAATTCTTTGACGAATAATAAGTGTATTAGTCAACTGAATCTGAATATGTTTTAATTTAATTTCGGTATTCCAGTAAATAACTGATAAAATCAAAAATAAACTGGAGTGCGTTTATCTAATGTGACACCAAAGTGATTGGAATCAGTCTTCGAAGGAGCAGATCTACAGCAGCAGCATCAGCGCGCCACCACCATGTTCACTCCCACAGTAAGTCTCAGCCAGCCAGCTGGCTGGCTGAGACTTACTGTGGGAGTGAACATGCAACACCTCGGCCTCAACAGGGATACACCAAACGCAGGAAGCAACCGCTCCAGCCTGGATTACCATTAACGTCTAGGTACAATACACAGCAACTACGGTTCATGTAAGCAAAGCATCTTTCTCCCGTCTACGCAGCAGCCAGCTTAGTAGCTGGCAGCTGCAGAATAGTGAGTCAGGGCGGTTGTTACGTAGTCGTAATAACCACCCTGACTCACTGGGGACTTTACCGCAGCACCGCGCACCGCACGCCATTCCGACTCAACGGGATCAAAGGACCTCAGCCATGACTCACTGGGTGGGACTAGCAGCACCCAGTTTTGACTCACTGGAACTTGCGGCACTCAGTTCTGACTCATTGGAACTACTCACTCCTGGCACTGGCACGCTCCATAACAGAGCACAGGCAGCTGACTCATCATATGTCGACCTCCGGTCTTGGAGGGGAGTGATGTGGTGACTTCCACAAACAGCGCAACAAAAATATGCTACAGCGCCATCTACTGAAGTTACATCGAACTACGAACTAAAAGAACTATGTAGAACCTACTAATCCTGAATTGCAATATAGAAGTTCTCGTGCCGATTAGCAAATATACAACATCCCAACAACAACCGTTGAGCCGTAGCTCACCAGGCATGATCAGCTCGCCTGATCGGAGGATCCTCCTTTTGTATTGCAGGGACATGTAATCACTAAAGAACTTAATAGTAAGTATATAGGTACAAGTGGCGTCCACATCACTCGGAGGCAATCTCTTACAGGCAACCATATTTTTACAGGCAACATATTATGCTGTGATTAGCTTGAAAAATATTTACGCCTCGTTCACACGGGCGTATTTTTAACGCGCGTTAAAAATACGCTTAAATAGAACAAACGTACTTCCAAGTAGCAGTTCACATGAAAGCGTTATTTTAACGCGGCTTATTGTTATCGCGCAGTGCTCTATTTTGAGCGTTGCGTGATGGTATTGCCAACAGTTAAACTAGCTCTCAACTAAATTCAACTTTTAAAACCACCAGAAATTTCCATTTTAGATTGATATGACTCTTTTATACCGAATTTGTTTTAAAAACTGGAATTTTGTAATCATTGCAGAATTTTCCTTTCAACCTCAAACCACAGCGTACTCTCAATATCTGCTATGTTGAGAGTACGCTGTGGTTTGATATATATTTCATATATATATATATATATATATATATATATATATATATATATATATATATATAATTTCTTAATACTTTCCTTAAACCTCGATTTACCAGTTTTAGTGGAAAATCCACTAACTTGGCAGCACTGGTGATTAAACGCGTTCGCGTTGCTGTTCACACGGGCGTAAAAAATACGCCTAGGCCTAAGGTTGTTATGTTGTCATTATTACGGAACAATAGGTAACCAAAGGCAAGAAAATCACTTCTAGGAGTTCTAGGTTACCTGATTACTCGAAAATAGTTTTTTCGAAGCTTATGGTTCACATGTGGTCCCAATTAAATTGTTTCAGTACCTTCTAGTTGTATGGTTGCAATTTGTAGTTAGATTTCTTTTATCAACATAACAAACACGTTTAGAAAATCAATAACTTTGACATGGTTTGGACATTCGAATTCCCTGAATGAAACAAGTCATTAATTTTACTAGCAAGAAATAGATTATTATGGTACCTTTCTTGTTTTCTTTATAATCGATTTATATTGTAAATGCAAACTTGAATATGTAACATTTTTTTAGAACTGGATTTTTAGTCTTTGATTTTATTGATTCGATTCATCAGCTTACGATTCAAATCAATTTAAAAATTGATAGTTTTGGAAAGAATCGCCATGCCTATTGTCTTCTTGGTTCTTGGGCTTGTTAAAAAAGTTGAAAAAAGTCAATGGTTTGATATTTTATAAAACGAAATATCGGTATTTTGCTTAGAGCATATATAGTCTAAGGCACAGACGTATATAGATTATACGTCTGTGAGTCTAAGGCACAGACGTATAACTCTTTATACGTCTGTGGTCTAAGGTCATTGACCTACAGTACATGGACTACGCATACCTACAAAATTATCGTACCTACCTACACAAGAAGTTGGCGCATAAAATGGCTGCCATAGGGTTGAACCTATGTAGAGTGACTCGAAATGTCGATATCGATATTTAACTGAAATATTTAATAAATTAAATTGCGAAAATAACGATAACATTAAATAATTATAGTTAAATCCGATTGTTTTTTTATTATTTATAATGGATATAATGGATGGATTAAATTTTGAATGATGGACTTAAGACTAAAATCCAAAAATGAAAGCTGGCCATCACTGGACACCCGGCTAGATATGATATGAGCGAAATATTACTTAAACGATTCTTGGGCTTCTACCCAAGAAACCGTAGGCCATTAGGAGTGCTACAGCGTTTGGTGAGTCCATTGTGGGATAGGAGAGTGCTAGTCCTCTCCCTTTTCCCACCTTTTAAGCGTACATCACCTCCTCCCAAAATGAGGCCATGGATTCCTCTTGGAATCCCTAAAATCCTGGTCTTTCTGTAGTCTGGGAATAGATGATCGTAGGTGAGGTTTCTCATATTATTATTTTAAAACCATTTGTTATCGGCTATGAAAACAGCCCTATCCGTTCTATCAGCAAGAAGACTAAAGAAAGAACAGAATACCTCCGCATTCAAACCAACGAGAATGTATATCGTTGTTTACCTATTTTTTCGTAGCTCCGACGGTTCTGGGATACCGATATCAACATAAAAAGTACTTATATTGTGGCGACTTCCACATACAGCGCAACAGAAATATACTACAACGCCATCTACCGAAGTTACACTGAACTACGGAGTAACGAAGGAAACTAAGAAACTACCAATCCTGAATCGCGCAGTGAAAGTTCGCGCGCCAATTAAGATACATACAACATCCCAACATCAACCGTTGGGCAGTTGGCCCGCCAGGCATGATCACCTCGCCTGGTCGGAGGATCCTCCCTTTGTGTTGGTGGGACATGACACACCTGTCCCCCACAGTGGTGACCCCGACGTGATTGGAAGCAGCCTTCGATGCAGCATCAGCACGCCACCATCCTGTTCACTCCCACAGCAAGTCTCACAGCCAGCCAGCAACTTCGGCCTCAACAGGGATACACCACAAGCAGGAAGCGACCGCTCCAGCCTGGTTTACCCCTACGGCCTCATCAGCGTCTAGGCACAGCACACTGCAGCTACGGTTCATGTAAGCAGAGCATATCTCTCCCGTCTATGCAGCAGCCAGCCACTACGCAGCAACCACCCCGACTCACTGGGGACCTCACCGCAGCACCGCGCACCGCACGCCATCCCGACTCACTGGGATCAGCGGACTTCAGCCCCGACTCACTGGGACTAGCGGCACTCAGTTCCGACTCACTGGAACTACTCACTCCTGGCACTGGCAAGCTCCACAACAGAGCACAGACAGCTGACTCATCATATATCGACCTCCGGTCTTGGGGGGGAGTGATGTGGCGACTTCCATATACAGCGCAACAGAAATATACTACAACGCCATCTACCGAAGTTACACTGAACTACGGAGTAACGAAGGAAACTAAGAAACTACCAATCCTGAATCGCGCAGTGAAAGTTCGCGCGCCAATTAAGATACATACAACATCCCAACATCAACCGTTGGGCAGTTGGCCCGCCAGGCATGATCACCTCGCCTGGTCGGAGGATCCTCCCTTTGTGTTGGTGGGACATGACACACCTGTCCCCCACAATATTATGTTGACATTGAGCGAAATAACAAATTGAGTAAATAAAACACGTTTTAAATAGTTGTAATATTTTATTACACATTCAGGTTAGGGCACTGCGCAGTCACGTAATCGCGTCACGTCGAGAGTTCTGTTGTAGGATGTTTCATGGAAGTGCATCGAGCAGACATACCACATTTTATGTTGGGGGTTTATATTTTCCAAACCAATGATTTCGATCCATTTCTTTCTTAAAATTTCATTTACAGGAAATCTGATGAAGAAAACACCATGTTAACATATTTTTTTATATAATAATAATAGTATCGACACTAACTCGCTAAGTATAGTGATGTCCTTAATCGTATGTAAACAAATCAAAGTGAAACAAAGCAAATAAATACCATTGAGAACCTCAAAAAACTAACAAACGTCTTCGGAAATTATAAAAAGAATATGTTTACTACAATACAATAAACAAAATCGTAAAATATTGAACAATTTCAATGCATTTTTGTACTAACCTGTAAAGAGTCAATGTACAATGATTCTTGTTTTTTCTTGCACCAGATTGTTTAATGGAGCACGAAGGCATGATTTTCATGTCTAGGGCAAAGCCTTGGATACAATAAAAACCAATTTAAAGCCGTAATTGGCACGAAAACAAAAACAAAATTTCCAACAACAACCGCTTGACAGCAGATCTACCTCAGAACTTGGTGCATACAATGGCGTCGTCGCAAGTGCATGACGTCACTCAAAAGTGTTGCCAATATTAACGCTCACTAAACTATGTTTATCTCTCTTTTCACACCAAGGTAAACATAAGTTAAAAAGAGACAAAATGCTTTTTTGTATATATGTGTCGATCTTATATATATCTGTATAATGAATTGTTCGTATAGTAGAATAGGGCATCTCCTTATATTTTCTTTCCTCATTGTCTAAGGTATATAATAAGCTCTAAGGTATTTTGGCAGTTAGATCGATATAAAACCTTCAATTTCAAAAATTGTATCAAAAATTTGTTTGAAGTAAAACTTATAATGCGACTTCCAACAAGGTGGCGTTAAACGTTTAACGCAACCGTTAAACGTTTAACTACCATGAAGGGGGTATGAAAGCACTGTTGCGTTAAACGTTCAACGCTCCTGGGGAGGGGGAATATGAAAGAAACAATATGATTTCACTAAAAATCAATTTCTACCCTGTCCTATTTTCATTTCCACATACCGAAGTTTCACTTCTTCCGCGCGGAAGGACTCCCACGCACTTTCGCACGGGTGGTCCGGTCGATGGCGCTGTACGGCGCACTGGTGTGGGTAACGGCTCTGTCCGCCCAGAACAAGGCCTCTGGCGGCCTCAGAGGGTACTGGCGGTCAGAGCCATACGCGGTTACCGCACGGTGTCGACCGAGGCGGCGTGCGCCTTGGCCGGGACACCCCCGTGGGATTTGGAGGCGGAAGTGCTCGTCGAAGTTTATCGACGGGTGGCTGAATATCGGGCGGAGAGAGGCTTTCGCCCTCCGCCCGCTGCCGCTCCGAAGAGCTACGCGAGTGGCGTGAAGCCGCCCGTCGAGCCACGTTGGCTCGCTGGTCTTTCCGACTGGAGACGCCACGCACTGGCTTTGCCGCCGTGGAGGCTCTCCAGCCGGTCATACTCAAGTGGGCAGGGCGGCAGCACGGGACCCTTTCCTTCCGACTGACGCAGGTCGTTTCCGGGCATGGTTGCTTCGGGAAGTACCTGCACTCGGTCGCTAGGAGGGAACTGAGTCCCGCCTGCCACCACTGCGACTGCAGTGAGGACTCGGCCCAGCACACGCTGGCGATTTGCCCCGCTTGGGCGTCGCAACGCCGGGCCCTTACTGCAGTCATCCGAGGAGATCTCTCGCTACCGGCCGTCATTCGCTCCATGGCCGGTAGCGACAGCAGTTTTACCGCGGTCGCAACCTTCTGCGAAGAAGTCATCTCGCAGAAGGAGGCGGCGGAGAAGGCCCGGGAGGACGACCTCCACTCGGACCCGATCCGCCGCCGGCGAACCGGGCAGCGGAGGCGCGCTCACCTGCGCCTCATGCCGCCCTGAGTGTGGCCGCGGATGGTCGGGACGGGCTTTCCCTTCCATCCGCTCTAGTGGCCGCCCGCGAGGAGGCGACGATACGCGTGTGCCGTACGTCGCCTAAAAGGAGAGGTTTTTGGTAGAGGGTGCCCGCTTCTGTGCCGGCAGGCGCTGGGAGGGTTCCGGACGTGTTAATGTCAGCAGTTCCCGGATTCCTCCCTTCACAGGGGCAGAGTGGCATACCGTATGGTTTTAGTCGGTTCGAGTCCGACACACCGCCCCGCCGCAAGCCCCGGCGGGGTGACGGTCCAAGGGGATTTCCACACGTTAAAAAAAAAGGTACAGTTAAGTCTAAAATAATTAGATGACTGGATATAATTATAATAAGAAATTTAATAATACGTGTACTTATTTTTTTGCATATTAATTTATAAAAACATGAGTAGGTTCCTACCGTTCCAGTACCAACTATAAACCGAATAATTATTTCTGAGATGTAGTTCGAGGCAAATAAAATATGTTCTCAAATATTAATCTAATTCAATTTAATTATACTAAAAGTTTTCTAGCAAGTTGAAGTATTTTGTGAAAACCTATTTACAGAAATAAATGACCTTGACTTAGAAGATTATACAGTCCGCGAGTCATTTTAATCGACACATCAAATATGTACCATTGAAAAGTTAACGTAAAATACACTAAACTACAACAGTCAATAATATAACAAGTAAACAAAAAAAATACAAAACAAGTAGGTTACGAAACAATTCAAAACTATTAACAACTCGACTGTACGTAAACAAGATTATGAGTGCATGTGTAGTGTACGGACACGGTCACACACACAAGGAACATGCACCGCGTATTGGTCTACACCAGCACCCCTGTACGTTCCCTCTGATACCTAAAATTGTATGCTGCGCATCGACTCGCACGATGTTCCCAGACGTCATAAAGTTCGGTTCGGGGTATACCTCATCTATTATACGCATTACATTATACATTTTCCGCAACGCCACGCCGTACAAAAATCATGAGACAAGGGAGAAATATCGAGGTTGCTACCCCCTCCCCTGTACTCAGTTGGACAGCTTACAAGTGACGGCATAGTGCGGAATGTTATTGTTTTAAAGATAAACCAAACCAACATACATGCTCCATGTTGCACAACTGTGCAGGTTTGTCTTCTACTCAGCTCAAGCTTACTTGACGGGTGTAATTGTGCAGGTAAACCTGTAACGTGTATGGCTATATGGCTAGCTTGAGGAATAAGAAGAGCAGGTTTTAGAAATCGGCCTGTCACTATTGGTGACGAGCAGATTCCCTAGCGGCAAGTCGCAGAACTAACGTATGACAGATAAAAATACGTATGCACGTTAACATTCCACTTTCAAAATACTGATCACCCTCACGAAGTGGTCATAAAGTATTTTTTACTACTCCGTAGACGTCTATCAATGATATCATTGTAGAAAGAATTTAAAATAACAATGCACTCGCTCTGTATATTAAACTGGCAGATTCCCTAGCGGCAAGTCGCAGAACTAACGTGTGACAGATAAAAATACGTATACACGTTAACATTCCACTTTAAAAATATTGATCACCCTCACGAAGTGGTCATAAAGTATTTTTTACCACTCCGTAGACGTCTATCAATGATATCATTGTAGAAAAAATTTAAAATAACAATGCACTCGCTCTGTATAATTATTAAACTGTCAGGTAGAAGTATCTGTCTTACGTTAGTTCCGCAAACGGCCACTAGGGAAATCTGCTCGTCACCAATTCTTTTTGGTTTCTCTACTACTGAATGTCGTTCCATGTTAAGTAATGGTACTAATCTCCAGACTTTATCAGACCAACTTTATGATACTTTTTCAAATGTTTTTAAATAGAACTAGGTAATTCACTGCAATCAAGCGCACGTCAGTTGATCAGTCCGTTCTGATTGTTCACAGACGAGAGCGGTCGTACGGGTCGTACATTCACATTATGTTTTCCTATACATATGGGGATGTATCATGTATTCCTTATTTCTTTAAAAGTCACTTATTTATAATTTTAGAATTTCTGAACCATTTTCCTAATAACTTACCTTTAAGTTTGCCATATACAAAAAAAAAACTTATCTTTATTCGTTCGATGTTGACACGTCGTGGCCTTTTTTTTGTTTGTTAATAAAGGTCTTTCATTTCACCCTTGGATTTTGGGTGCATAATAAAACGAACAAATATTTTGTGCTGTTTATTCAATTGTTAACAGTTATTATAAGATTTTACTTCAGTCATCTTTAGTTTTCCAGATAAAACCACTTTCCATTAGTTTTTGGTTTGTTTTCATTTTGTTACACATTCACTTCCTGTTTATGACTATGTTTCAGCGAAGTGAATTCGTATCGAACCCAAGATCTACAATCTTATCACTATTCAATCCAAATTAACTCACACCAGACATGATATTTTAATAATTAAATTAGTATGTAATACATTTTAATTATAGTTTAAGTTTCGTTCTATTTCATGTGATTTTACATTTAAACTTTTAGTCCATTATCATCAACTACTATTTGGAATACCATCGATTCTATTGTTATGTTAAATATTTAAAGTTTGAACATAAAACCACAGGAAAATTAACCCTTTGGACACCTAGTGCTATAACTGAATAAGTACAAGATGACATCAACATAACTAGTAACACAAGAATATAAAAAAGTCACATCACTATTATAAAATTAACATGTTGATTATATTCGATTAATAAATATAATAATTTAAATAACATGAACAAAAAAGAAATGGAATGTTTATCGATCAGGCGTCGCTCACTTGTGATGCTTATTTATAACATTAAAATACTCTCAGATAAATATATTATTAATTACATTTAACCATTATTACCATGCAAGATTATAATTTCAAACTCTCGTCCAATTAGGAGCAGCACTAAACACTTTCAATAGAATAAATGTAAATAAATTTAACTATTTTATTTTTACAAATATCAAGTTATAGAAACCACATTATATTATGTAAAGAAATACAACTTCATAAAAAACTCAGTTTTTAATAATAACAGTGCATATTTTATGGACGTTATAAAAATTATATGAAAAAGTGATCTGATAAATTTTTATTTTAGTGTAACAATAATAAATTTAAATACCTATAATCATGTTTTTAAAATAGGTACAACACGCACTATATGCTTTGAAAGAAATTTTTATAAATTCAAATCTATATGATATAACAAATAATTATAATAATATTATGTTAAATATTTCTAAGCAAATAATGTACTTTATTTTGTATAAATATGGCAATGCCAACGAATATCTATATTTTGCACATAATTCTCATTATTATATATAAATACTATTTTTATATTCTCTAATATAAGTAAATCAAAGAGAAAATTTTAAATTATGCACTAATAAAATCTTTATTTTTAAAACATGGCAACTTTTAATCTTTCAATTTAAAAAGTTGTAATATTTTAACTGGCAACATTTAAAACTTTCAACAAAACGTAGATGTTAGTGCTACTCATCGCACACAGTTGCAAATCGATTCGTTTACAAGATATACTTCTTAATTCAATATTGTATGATTATTTACCTATATTCATTCACTATTGATTGATAATTATTTATACTTTAAGAAATATATAAAACGAAACAACGAAATTTAAAAAAGTAACAATAAATATACGAAAACGAATTGTGCCAATCGCTTTATGTGTATCTTATACTAAGTAATTGGCTCTTTGAGTAGATTTAAACTTAAAATTAACTAAATCATATTAACAAATAACAAGGAAAATTTTTAAAGGCATTCCAAGTAATATGTGTCGCTTATACCCAATATAGATTACATTATACTATGGTATTTACTCGACTAAACGCTTAAACGTGTCCCATTCAATATCACATGCATGACATTGTAAAATTAAATCTAATCCATTGAGTATTTAAGCACAAACAGATCCGAATTATACTTGGAATTCCAGAAATTGAACATAATTTTAAAGTTAAACATCCCTCCGTAATAACAATCAACCCTTACATCAAACCCTACTTAGCCTAAATATATTTAAAGTAAAAATAGTGAAACAGTGAGAGTTATTTAGTAAAATTCTACTCATTCATTACATTTATATACAGGAATGTTTTAGTGCAGGCGTGAAAAAAAAAAGAAAAAGAAAAAATAGGTATTTATATGTGGCGAACATTTGTAATTAGTCAAAAAAAAATTGTTAATAAATACAGGATTATTAAAACTTACTCGATAGGTATATCGATATTATAGGTGTACCTAATGCAGTTTAATAAGATGTTGAGTACATTACAAATTTAAATAAGTTTACAATGTTTGCCACATACAAAAATGCTGACAAAAGTTTTAGTAAAAAGCGAATGGAACCTATCCAGAGATGGCGCCACGGTCTTCTTAACGAAATAGTGCCATATGTACTCCAGCGTACCAGATATTACTATAGCTTTGTCGGTTCCTAATCCTTTGGAGCTATACATGGCACCATTTTATGGAAACTCGCAGAATTCTGGGTTTGAATTTCTAAACCTTGGTAAAGAAATTCTGTGCAAGTAAACTCTGCAAGTTTCAACTTAGTTTAAATAACAATATAATTCTATAATCCATCCTCATTAAACATGATTCAATCATGTCAAAACAATAACAAAAAGAACACATGTATATTTAAAACTTAAATTTTCTCACAGCTCTTCTAAAATACCATATTTTTTCGATGGCACCAATTAAAATAAAATACTTATATTAGTGATTTGCAAAGAACGCTTTAGTGAAAGCAATAAGTACAATATACAAAAATGTTCATAGAACTGATTTGAAAACACAAAAACTTTCCGTGAACCTTGCAACCCTGTGAATTCTAATCCTGTGATATAGTCAATAGACCGGTTTTCAACTAAGAAATATTTAGCACTGTGTCAGATAGTTTTGATTAATATAATGTGTTTCAAAACTAATGATTTTTTAAAAACTAAGTACGTTTTTCTTAAGTTTTTTTAGAGCGAATTTAAGAATATACCTACTACTAATCATTTGTGTGATTTAAATAAATTCATTTACTTATTAATTTCTTGTTATAATGCTGTCAATAGATACATCAAATTTAGTCGATTTAATAATTCGATTGCTTGCAATGCAAATATGTGTGAAAAACTATCACACAGTGCATTAAAATTCATTTCTTGAGTTGGAAATCGACAAGATTTTATAATAGTTTCCTAATTGTAGAATAGATCTTAAATTTTAAATCTCGAAGTAAACATTTTGAGCTACGGTACATATCTAGAGAATTATTTATTTAAATATAAATTATGTACTAATGTATATTTATGTACATTGTTCCAAAAATCGTGTGTTGTGTCGTGTGCAAGTGAATTCGAAAATTGTAATTTCCATCAAAATGTTGTTTGTTACACATTTGGCACATATAGTGTATTGAGCTTTAATGCACCAAAGTAACAATGCAAGCTATTCAAGACTTTTAGTTATTGGTGATAAATTACAGTTTATAAAAACAGGTCATAAATTAAACAATAAAATATCACAACAATTACAAATTAATATTTGTTTAAGTTATATTAACTGAGGTCTTTTATAGAATTCTAAGTAACAACAATATAATGTACTGCATTTTAAACATAATCTAAGGGTAACGACCGAAATTACCTATTTATTTCCGAACCTGAATATCGTGTAGCAAAGAGCCGAATTTGTACTTACTGTATGCTACTGTAGCCTGACTTTATTGATATCAGACATTGAATCAGCATCGACTATTCATTCGACTAATTAAAGTACATAGTCATAGTTAACCGGTACCGATATTAAGCTGCCATTGAGCAATTTCGATCGTTGAATCAACGAGATGACATAATATCGAGACTTAGAGGCATTATTGAGCATCGAATAGTAGCACTAACTTAAATATTTTATTTAGTGCTGTTCTAACCTGTGTCTAAGAAAGAAAAACTGGGTATTTGCCGTCAACTCTATATCTTTAACATCACTCAGGTTTCTCTATGCATTTTTGGTTGCGAAAAACTGTAGTCAACGTCTCACTTAGACGATTTATAATTCGATACTTTTTCTTACTAACTACTAATCTTTGCATTATAATTCCTGTAAGACAATAATAATAATAATGTTTTTAAATCTTATCCCTTACGCATTGGTGTTTATTAAAAATAGGATAGCAAAGTATTTAAGTGACAACATGCTTGCGGTGAACTCAAAATAAAGTATTTTTTTATTATTTTTTGTATTTATTAATGAATAGAACTGTGTCATACTTAACGTAGGTATATAGTGTATTGTTACGTACTTCGTTGAGTCTCGTACAATGATTGTGATGATTTTGGTGAAAATATCCGACTTTGGTCTCAAATTTTAGATTAATGTGCGAATTAAGTAATATAAAATTTAAGTAAAACGACTTGTGCCAAATACAATGTGGTTGAATTGTAAGTACATTAGTGTGAAAAATGTCTATACAATTTAAGCGTTTCGCAGCATAGTTGTCAAATGAAGACGATAAGGTCGGGTTTTATTGGAGTGGTCACGTGATTAGGAACGGTGGTAAACATTTTTTTACCTTTTAAAAAAAAACTATTTTACAGATGGATATATCAAATAAACCTTGAATAAATATATGTTTCTATGATATCGCGCAATTATGTGATTACTATTGTTTCGTTTTTTTAATATTCATATTAATTAGTAAATTAAAGCGAGCACAGAAGCGTTTTAATATTTTTTAACACACAGGTTTACAGAATTTAAATCGATTCGTCTTATATTCGAACAAATGTTTTTTCCCTGAAGTCTCTTTTCACATGACCACTTACATTTTACAATTTTCGTTTACTCCAAAAAATAGTTAAGTAGGTTAAGTGTCAAACCGTAATAGAAACAGATCATCATAAATACCAACCTAAGTTTTCGGAGCAGTCAGTGCAGTCGGTGCGTCGGTGAGTCGGTTAGAGTCGGTGCTCGGTCGGTCAGTAGACCCAGGACACGGGCACCCACTGCGGGGCGGAGCGCAGGCGCGTGAGGGCGGCCTCGAGCTGCGCGAGCGTGTCGTCGATGTCGTTGTTGACGATGTGCAGGTCGAAGTAGTGCCCGTACGTGCGCCGCAGTTGCTCCGACTCGCGCACCAGGATCTCGATCGAACCGTCGTACTGGGCGTGCAACATACACACATTGTTACGTCATGTAATATACTATAGTATACTATACTAATAGACTGCACGTTTGGCCTAGTGGTTTAACGGTCACCACGCCGTTTCCTACTTCGCCCAAGTGTCGTGGGTTCAAATCCGACGTAGGACTACACTTTGTGTGATCCACAAATTGTTGTTCTGAGTCTGGGTGTTATTTGTGTCCGTTTCATGTATGTTTGTAAATTCCCCCGCGACACAGGATTTATTCCTAGTGCGGGAGTTGTTTATAATAATAAAAAAAAAAATTGACGATGTGTAATGCCATCTAACGAGCTTCAAGTTATTGAAGTTGAAGCTCGGATGGTTGTGCGTCTTACTGAATCGCGTTATAAGGATTCTGAGAACCTGATTGAAGCTCTAGTACATCAAAAGGTATTTTGATCATTAGTGAATTGAATACATTATTGCTAATATTTTTTAAATGTTCGGTTAAATTTATGTCCATAGTTTGCTTTCTTCTTTTCTTTTTAGACATCTCCCGTACTAGGACTATAGGGATATATCCTAGGACTTTACAAATATATATGAAACGGATATAACGAACACTCTAATTTAGAACAACAATTTGTGGATCAAAGAAAGTGGTGTAGAGATCGAACCCACAACTCTCAACACAGTATTATAATACTATATTAAATAATCACCAATTTTAACAAAAAAAGAACCGACTTCAAGAACTTGACCAAATTCAAATGGGACCACACGGGAAACACCACCTTTCAAATAAAAAAAGAATCATCAAAATCGGTTCACCCAGTCGAAAGTTATGAGGTAACAAACATAAAATGAAAACCTCCTCATTTTTTGAAATCATTCGATCATTAAATTCTTAAAAAAATAATTAAATGATCTTTTGAGGTTTAACTATAAAAAATAAAATGAAATCAAGTAAGGTATAGTTACATCAGCGACGTTATTGAGCGGTGGTGCGGCAATGAACACGACGTAGGGCGCGAACTCAGCGGTTCGCAAGATCTTGAGCGCCTGGGGCTCCACGTCCAGGATCGCGATGCGTCGCTCAGAGTGGATGCGTCGGATCGTTTCTAGTTTCGTACCGTACATCGCATCCTCATGAGTACCTGAACAAGGAATCCGTCAATTTGTTGATAATAACCAGTCTTAGAAAAGAGGTTTTAGCAGTATGGTTTTATAAAATGTATGTTTATGATATGTATAGTCCATTCGTTTAGTTAGTGTCGGTGCAACCGCACGCAATTGTGGTTATTATTGTGAAATACGGATATATTAATTTATACAACGGCGTACACTGACAAACCAAATTTTCTTGTGGGTGTACGCCATAGGCGGGCCCTTTGATTTGTGTGTGGCGGCTAGCCGCACGTGCGACGGCGGTGCCATCAATATGACCGTATCTAAGCGAACGGACTATAGATTTCTGTTTGACTTGTAGATTACCAAATAATAACGATTAATATTTACCATATTCTAAATATTCGTTAGCAGCGATATCAGCCATCATTTCTTCATGAGTTACAAAGTAGTAGTGTCTGCCATTTTCTTCGTCAGCTCTAGACGGCCTAGTTGTATCTGAAATAGATTATTATTAATATTTATCATCCGTTGTTCTTTGTATACATGACATTTTGACTTGCCCATTCCCACACAGAAGTAAACAATACATGATCCGTTTAAATACGGCTCGAAGGACCATCATAATGTATAGTGACATTAGATAGCTATTAGAGCAGTAGAGGTTCTCTACGTTGTAAGTAGCAGATAAAACAGGAGTGTGCTGTATTTAACGCAAAATGCGACTTATTTATACTAAAATACATGTTATAAGTTTGCCTAATAAGCGATTTTATACTACTATGCGACGTGTGTTTAATCAAGCGATTGATATTGAACACCCATTATAAAATGTATGTTATTCTATATATAAGAAGAAGAAAAATGAATGCCAATTAAAGTTACACCAACTTTAACCGCTATGCACTTAAGGTAAGCTTTAATAATAAAGAACCTAATAATTATTAATTTATTTGTATTTTTTTGCCCCGAGGACAAGACTTTAATTTAAAGTTTAAATATACCTACCCACTCAAGGTGTTTTCTTGCGATAATGATTGGTCAAATTGAATGGTTGAAACAAACAAACTCATTGTTGCTAACATAATATCAGTTAAGTCTAACTCACGTGGTATAGGGTAGGCATATTGATCCGGGTGACGTGCAATTAGAGTGTTCTTTATATGACGACGACCTACGCCGTGAGCGCCTAGAAGGACGATGGTCTTTCTTTGGAAAGCTGAAAACACAACATTAAAAAGTTTATTGACTTGATTATATTATATTGAATTGATTATACTGTTAATGGTGTTGGGTTTGAAGTATATTTACTGTTTTACAAATTAAGTATAAGATTATCTAAATAGTCGTTTAATATCTTAGTCTTCATCATCTTAAATCAAAACGATATAATGAGATAAAATACTACCTAAAATTACAGATACTATTTTGTAAATTGAGCTTCAAATCAGAGCTCTGTGATGACCTACATATGCATGAAGGTGTATAAAAAAGTAACATAATAAGGATTGAAGTTTTCAATACATCAGTAGACAGTATAAGAACAAATCTGTCAGTATATTAAAAAAAAACCTTTAATGTTTTTTTTTATTTAAAAGATATTTGATTTGACGACGTAGTGATTGTTCTTCCTGTCGAAAAACACCCAATACTTGGTACAGGCGATCGATTTACTGTTCCACTCAGTGTTGCTATGAAGTCTATACTTCATAGCAACACGGTAGAGAATTGCTTTGACACCGTACACAGGCGTTCCCCTCTGTCAAAGCCTAAGCCCAAATGGACCTTCTTCTTCTTTTGATGAAATGGCAACCAGCTAATCAGCTATTTCTGCCAATGTCAAGTATTGATAGTCTTTAAATCTTAAGTCTTCGATTCTTTAAGTCTTCGTTGTGATGAATTTAATGATAAAAAAAAATTTAAATGACATGAAATGGGGACCGTCTTTCGAAAAAACTAAAAACGATCTCCCCAAATGGACCTACGTATTACACTAGGCACACAATGTATTCATGAGTATGTGAAATTGTGAATATTGTTATGTATGAGTTTGGTATAGGTGATTAATTTTGTATGTAAGTCATAAATGCATTGGTAATACCCATACCCCGCAAAAAATAACAGAGTATTTTGTATCAGAAAAAGGCTCCCCTCTAGTTCGCCGTCGTTTTTTATTCTATGATCCCACTATTTGTATATTCTAAAAGTATAGAGCTTTTATATAACTTACATGGTAACTTGACGACCTCTTCGTATGTGACGACATCTAGTTGATCGAACACAGCATTGTGTTTAGCTAAATACTTGTCCTTCGACTGTTTCTTCTTGCGTCCGAATATAGAACAATTCACTATAACAAACAATAAAATAATAGTTAATGTTGCCAATTTATTCCTCAGAAATGTAAGTGATAAAAATGTAAGTAATAAAAATTCGAAGCCAATTTCTGCTATTTATTGAAACTTTTTTTATTTAAAGTGTTAAAATCATGCTGCATTAAAAAGTTTAATTGGTGTTTTTTAACTAATTTCAATTTTATGTAGGTAATAAATAAAAAGTGGTCTTATCCATGCATGTTTTGTGCAATAATACGTATTATTTACCAATTTCCAGATGGGTCCAAACTTTCAATTTAAGTAATTATTTCGTAAAGACATCAAATATCGTTTGTCAAAATTTTATATGTATTTATTTACTTAAAATATTCGTATATTTTAAGTATAAAGTTAACCTTTTTATTCATATAGCTTTTTAACTATAGGCAACGGTTCTGCACTATTTTAAATTTTAAACATACAGTACGATGAAAATAACAACAAAAAGTAACACAGAACCGTTGCTTTAAGTTAAATAACGTAATAATGTTAATGTCAAAATTAATTCCTATAAAACATAAGTAGTTAAGGTGTATATAATGTACATTGTAATACGTGCTTTTAGTGTATTTCCCAACGGTGGATATTCCAACTAATCCTGGCTAAAGCTAGTATTTATAAAAGAATGGCCGGAGATGCCAATTCAAATAATTTAAAACACAAATGTGGAACAATAACCATTTTGTGGATATTTGAGTCAATTGTACTACGACAAAATAAGTAACACTACGACTAAAAGTATAAACAATTAAATACTGCTACACAATAAACAAAGATTTAATAGCTTACGGGTTTCTATAAATAGACCTGATTTCGTAAAATAATTGCTTGCTTTGATAATACCTACTTACATAAATTAGACCCAGTTACGGAACACGGGATCATATTGTACTACCGACAAATTTGATTCGTGAGTCGTGATCCACCATAAGCTTGCTTTCATACAGACATTCCTTTACAATTAGGTCGACATTTGCGTAATAAGGTAAAAATTGCATAGATCTCCGACCAGTTTGATGTAGCATGCTTAATATTTAAAACGTCCTAACTGCGGCATGCATTGTAAAGGAGGGAAATCTTTTTTGTTTTGACGGATTCAAACTTATTTTCCATGCATAAAGTACAGAAAATAAAATAATTGCATAGATTTTTAAGATAGCCCAGCTTTCATGACATATTTAAATTGTTAGTTTCTTGAGCAACCACTTTATATTGATAAACTTTTTATAAAAAATGTCCAATCAAAATTATACGATAATTTTGATCTTGATAGCTGTATTTGGAGATTCATTTGTATTAATTTGTTTTGATACTTTGACAAAAAAAGAGAATTATTCTACGAAATCAGACATATCTTACCTACACACTATTGCTACACTTCAATTGTATCTACTCAACCTCCTTTTCAGGCCCAATATCACGTTAATTTGATAAAAAAAAACAAATCAGGTTGGGCAGTGTTGCCATGCATTACAATAATACTTGGTAAAAAACGTTAAATAATAAAATACCTGTGTTCTCACAACCGTCGGTATGGGATACGCAGCCCTCGGCTCCTAGCCGCATAACATCATAAAACGATCATGCAACGGAATGGATGGTATACCTACTGGCTACTACACGGTTTGGGGCACAAGTAATACGGAACATGTCTTGTCAAGATCCTCAATTTCAAATACAGAGAATTTGCTTATAAATTAATAAAAGTATTAAAAAAAAGGTTAGTTACTAAAGGGAACAAGGAGTTTTGTAATAAGTGTTGCCATTGAGAAAAAATTTATTATTATTTTAGTGGCAACATTTACTAAAATATTTCAATAAAAAAGTACCTGGAATGAGGAGTCAATATCTCTGACAAAGCATTTTCCAATATGATGAATACGTTAGGGATTACATAACCTTCCCTTATTAATACAAACACAAGTGGGTTGTAGCATATGTCGAACAACAAACTTTTGGTTATGCCGATCATTCGAGCTTGCAATCAACTAACTAATTTAACCTTATTTCAACGAAAATGTGTGAACCAAAGAGATCAGCACCAACACAATAACATTCTACATGGGACTTTATTACCTTGAGTGCTGGAATGGTCATCAGATTACAAAGGTTCGTACATTACATTTATATAGAAGTTATAGTTCATACTCATTAAAAATAGAGAAGGTTCGATCAAGCTCCGCTTCTTGAACAATCAGGTTCATAGAAATTATTGTTTCGTACAAAATCTTGGAACGTGATTGGTCAAGGTGCAATTGAGCGACGCGACTATTCTTTAAACGCGAATATACTATAATTCCTTAGGAGACGATATATGTATCTCGGATTGTACCATGCAGTATTGGAAGAGGTACAATTTGATTAGTACAAACGTGAGATTATATTTTTTTGCAGATAAATAAGAAATGACCAATTTTACATACCGACTGCTTCGTCCAATGATGATTCGCAAGCACAACACGAAATATTCACATAAGTTATGGACATCATGATTGAAATACAAGCTATAATGTTTAGAATCGCATTTTTAGGAAATGCTTCACCACTTTTGATAGACACATGACCACAATAAATTTTGTATGGTAGTAGCCGATGTCAAGTTTCTCTCGCATTTTGGTTGTTGACCTGCTTCTGTTAGGTTGGCATGATCTAAATAGTTAAAATTTTATTTATGATTTTAGTATGGTGACTGGTGCGCAAAAGAAGATTAACGATACGAACAGAAACTTTTTCGAGTTTTACTGAATGAAAAGTACCTATCATAATAATTTATCTGGTATAAATAGCTGGTATCATCGGTAACCGCAGAAATTAGCATTCTATTACATCATAATATTCTCCAAGTTATTTTATTACGATTACTTCTATACTGCGGTATAACCATACATCCTTTTATTGAAATCTTTAAAAAAACCTATGGATAGCGTATTTCGAAAAGGTCTCCTGTGAAAGAAGCCTCGCATATCATAAAATGTTTACCATAGACAGTGGTGATACATGTCCTAAAAATATACGGATAAATGTTATACTGTTGACAATTTTAAACTTTAAAAATTTTGGACACTCAGAATCCAATCCAAGTTTTAAGGAAAAATAGTTGCATGTTTGACGATCATGGCTGGACGATACGCCTACGACATACAAAAAAGTAAAGTGCTGGTTTTGACTTCTTCTGACATGTATATTGTATTGTTATGAAATTTATTTTTCTTCTGTTTTCAAAACCGCACTTTATTTACACCTCTACGCCAGTATTAGCGCACCCATGATCACGGTATATCGAACCAATTAAAACATTTGATTAAAATAAATTTAGAGGTTTATTCTTTAACTTAGTTCAATAAACCTATTTAAAAATAAACCAATCATGTCCTCGAGCTTGAATTTTAACTGATCATGGGGCAGAACACACATATTTATATATACATCTACACAAACATACAACATCAACAAAATGCTTTCCAAATCCAATGGTTCGTGCTACGTGCCCGATATTTAAGAAATGTTGTAGAGGTCAGGAGCGTAGCAGTCGTGAAAAGAAACATAAAACACAGACAAATCTAGGGAGCGATGTTTTACAATTAATGACCTCAAACTGAGGTTTCAAATATTTTTAGGTGACAACCCTGCTGGAATAAATTTGACCCTGGTGCAATAATGGTATATGGAAATTTTAGGTTGCTTTCCTTTAGCGCAGCCCATGGTATAAAAATACAGGTATGGTATTCCGAGATACATAGAGGACGAGATGACGTCATCATCACTATCGCTGACATAGCACGTTACAGTGTTACCAGTAGTGCGAAATAATAACTCCCCAACCAACATTATTCCCTTTGTGAATTCGATATAACAATAAAGTTTTACGTTATCATATATTTAAATTCAAATATTTTGTTTGATTATGTACAGAAAAAAACAATTAAAATGCATTTTAATTTTTTTTAAATATAATGTGACTGAAAATGTTTCCATCATTTCATGTTATGTTGCTATAAAGTGGTAACTGGATAGTGACGTCACCCTGGGTAGCTTTAGGAATGTCATATCTGTATTGTTATACCATGGCGCAGACCACCCCACTTGGGTATATAGTTGGCATACTGCATAATTCCCGAAATTGCAATTTCAAACCGATTTATTTAGAATCCCTGCATAAATCAAGAAATGTAGTCCAAAATAACTGTAAAAAAACACAGTGATGACAAACACAAAGATTCAACTGCCACTAATATTATGGTTACCTTGGTCAGTGGTGGATCTTTCAGCGGCTGCGCAAGCTGCACGCCACTCCTGCAGCTCGGGGCTGGGTATGAGGCCGGCTGAACCACCGGCCGCGTCTTTGCGCGCTTGCCACCAGTGAGAGTCGTCTTTACTGATTATCTGAATACATACATTTTTACTTATTATTTTCAAGAAATAATTTTATCAAGGATATCTACTAGGATATCACCGTGGATTAAATTCGAAATAATCTGAATAGTACGAAATCATATTCAGCCCTTCACGGTGCATTTTGCAGGACTTCCTAAGCACAGACACTTAAAAGTTAAATCGGTTTCATTAATACGTTACTTCAGAATTAATTTGTTAAGACTACCTACATAATATTTTTTTTATGTATGGCCTGCCAAAATGACTTTACATAAATGACTCTATAGTTAGTTAGTGTAGTAGTAGTCACTTCTTGTCTTAACGTTTTTTACTGTGTTTTTACCCTGACTACAGCGAAGCCAAAAGCAAGGGTATTTTTTTGCCAATCTAATGTTTGTATCTTCTACTATAGCCTAAACTACTGACGCGATTTTAATGAAAGAGGCGTCAGTAAATTCCTAATAATGGCCCAGGCGATATAGGCTATAGAAATTTAGTCAAAAGTATTTACGTAGTTGGGTTAGGGTCCGTTCACACAGACCGGCTCGGAGAGCATCAGCTCGCATTTTTCTTTTCACACAGACCGGATCGTATACGCTAAGAATTGGCCGGAGCGGAGCCGCCAACTACAACCACATAGACCGGCTGTGGAAGACAATCAGAGCCGATCGGCTGCGCGAGCGAGAAAGAGTACGCAATCGGAGCCGGTCGGTCCCTCTCATTATTTGACACTAAATGCGTTCAAGCATTCTTGATAAAAAAAAGAAGTTCACATGCAAACATAAACCTTACTACAATTACTCAAACCTCTGTTTCCAATGTGATAAAAATCTGCTCTCCTCTCCGAGCCGGTCTGTGTGAACGGACCCAATACTATTTATTTTTCTTGTTTTATTTTTAGACCTGAGATTGTGTATTTGACTTCAAAGATGAATATTCAAGGAACTTAAAAATGTTTTCAGGTTTACTTATAGACTAAATAATTACCTGTAGTATGTCTCCAGTGTTGAACGAAATGCCCGCTTGAGCGCATGGAATTAATTCATCTTCTAACGGGTCGTAATCAAATTGTGCTCGCACGAATATCTAGAATAAATAAATTTATTGATAAGGTCTAATAAAGAAAAAAAACGATATGAAAATGATGCAATTGGAATATGATAAAGTACTTGGCAACATGATTAAAAGAGTGACAGATTTCGTCGCGTCATAATAAATCGCTGACAGTACCTACTCAATGTCTAATAAAATGGGTAATCTGGCAATAAAATCGCATGCAATAGAAAACTATTTTAAATTTGAATTCGGAACATGTTCTCCTTTGAATATTGTTTATTTTTAATTTTCGAATTTTCAAATATTCTTACGATTTACTACAAAGGAGGTTATAAAGAGAACTGGCTTGCTAGGCTTACTGAAAAGCCATTTGTTTAAGAAAAAAAAAAGATCTCTCAACCTTCCAATTTCAAATGATCGTATCGAAATGTCACTTCATTTTTTTATGATTGATGCAATTTAAAGTTCAAGTGATATTGTAAATATTAGTTGTTAATGGTTAATATAGTACGAAAACAAATGATAAAAAAAAATACAATGACAAGACAGTAGTGAGAAAGTGATGAAAGATGATCGTGCAATGAGACAAGAACAACAAGCGCACAGAATCAGGATATCGCGGGGTCAGCCATGCCCAGGTGACATACAACAACATAAAGGCGGCCACAGACATGCAGATCATCCGGTTCATTCAAGCGCCCGATTCATTTTAATGAAACGGTCAAATTCTCTATTTCAGAAGTAAGTGCCTATTAATTTTAAAACCTTAAATTATTGTTCTGTTTCATGTCATATAAAACAATGAAATGACACCGATATCTTACAAGTTATCAAATATATCGTAAAATACTCAGTATATTTAGAATGGTTTTTCTGAACTACTTTAGGCAATCGACTTTGCGCTTAAATATATCCGGATCAAACCCCAAAGATGTGGAGACGCCCTTACAACATAAGACAAACAACATAAACATAACATAAAGTAGCAACGGGTCCGTTCTCGTTACTTACTAGTACGGGCGAAGGCTTTATCCGGAAAAGCTAATCAGAACAAAAATACAACAATTTTATTTTCTTTTGCAAATTTCAACACCAATTTTACTTTGAGACAAGCATTCATAGAAGTTTGTGTGCGCTTGTCGACTTTCTTCTAATATATTTTAATGTAAAACAAGCGTTAGAAACACACTACTAGAACTATTGTGTTATTGAAAAACGATATTTAAGTACGTATATTTTTATTAAATGTTTTATTGGTACTAGAGTTAATACTGAGCTAATATTACAGCTACTTTTTAAACACACTGACAAACTTGAGGTTATATACCGAGTGGTATTTTCGGTCGAGCATAACGAATGTGTATAAAGTCTATGTTACCTCGCATGGTGGTGGTGCAGAACGGTATGAAGGCACGATCTTAAATGTCACTGATCCACGAGCTTCACGCTGAAAATTAAATTTTGAAACATTACAAATAAATACAAATTTTAACTGCCCGGTGGTGCAGTGATAGCGTATGCGACTGCTGTGCTTGAGGTCTCGGGTTCGATTTCCGGGTCGGACTAAATGTTATTATGAACTGTGAAATCAATATGATTTCGGAATTTGGGTGTTTTTATGTACGTATGTATGTATATGCGTATTCTATTAGTCAATCTAGCTGACATAGTACCTACAAGCTCTGTTTAGTTTGAAAGTAGATGTTGTGTATCAGATGGCCGAAATATGTATTTATTACAATACGTGGTATTTCGAGTTATATCAATACAAACTAGTTAAAAAGTTGATATTTAGACATATAGATATTTTTATTCATTTATTACATTTTTTTAATAAGTCCTCTATTTGGTACGACAGATCCATCAATGATAGTGATGGTTTTACTAGCATTTATGGAAAAAAATTATTGAACATTACGTTATTATTTTGTATAATATAATTATAGTTCAGTGTCAATTGACAAATTCTCACGAAAAGCTATGAAAACGTGAATCCAAAATTAAGTTATCAAAACATTTGAATAATTTATATTGCAACTTTAATATTTATTTATCAGAGAAAGTATAAATACGTACCAGCATTCTCTGTAGTTGTGCTACGGACTGGTTTGCTACTGGTGTGCCGTTGATTTCTTTGATCTCATCTCCCACGTGGAGTGTGGCTTGCCTATGTATCATACCACCGTGCATGATGCGAGCTACGATGCATCTACCGTCGTCGGCCAGCTTGAGAGTTATGCCCTTGAAAATTAATAGTTCTAAGCATTAAAAATAAACCTTTATACGAGAAAACCATTGGAGAAGAAATGTTCTCGATATGAAAGTTTGTATAAATTACAAAGTACAGATTATCATGTTTCCTCTGACAGGCATGCCTCAATTTACAGTCAAATATGGCAATCTGATTTGATCTATAAACTTAAGCATATTATGTTGAAGCTATATAAAACAGGACCATCGAATCTAGAAACTTAAAATCGCATATCTCATGTGAATAACGAAGGAGGTTCAATAAGCCTCATATATTGGTCTTCTTAGGTATTTATATTCTACTAGTGGACCAGATAAATATTGTCCTACATGAACGTAGAAATTCAGTTCACTCATTATAGACTAGTTATTGCCCGCGGCTCCGCCCGCGTGTATGTCGGTTATCGCTGCAAATAGTAGCCTATGTGTTATTCTGATGTATAAGCTATATTATTGTAAAGTTTCATCCAAATCCGTTCAGTAGTTTTTGCGTGAAAGAGTAACAAACATCCATTCATCCATCCACACTTACAAACTTTCGCGTTTATAATAGGTCTTTACCTATGAAATTGCCGTTTTGTATGCAATAAGTGAAAGTACTTATTTTTTCAAACTTTTTTATTTCTGTTATTCGAAGTAATTACCCGTGCAATCGACGCATCTTTGCCAATGCATTGGCAGTTTATTGATGCCCTTCTTGTAAAAATCAGCTGGACGGGAGGCAACAAACTCTTCAAAGGCATTTTGTACTGCCTCTCGGGAATTGAATTTTTTACCCACTAAAAAGTTGTCTAAATTTTGGAAAAAGTAATAGTCGGTAGGTGCAAGATCTGGTGAGTATGGCGGATGAGGGAGAGCTTCCAACCCCAGCTCTTGCAGCTTGGAGACTGTCTGTTGCGCAGTATAGGGTCGCGCGTTGTCGTGAAGGAGCAGTGGGGACGACCGATTAACCAAAGCTGGTTGCAGATGTGCAAGCTTCTCCATCATTCTCTCCAGTTCTTCACAGTACACATCTGCATTAATGCTCATGCCGTTTTGTAAAAAGCTGTGGTGAATCACACCCGCACTAGACCACCAAACAGTGACCATCACCTTTTTAGGGGTCATTTTTGGTTTAGGGCATTGCTTTGGTGCTGAACCAGGGTCTAACCAACTTGCTGAGCGCTTTCGATTGTCGAACAGAATCCATTTTTCGTCGCACGAAACAATTCGTTTCAAAATTCCTTCATTTCTTTGCCTGTTGAGCAGCGCAAGGCAGGTCTCGACGCGTACGTTGCGCTGGCGATCTTTAAGGTCGTGGGGCACCCATCTATCAAGCTTTTTTACCTTGCCAATTTGTCGTAAATGGATCAATATTGTTTTGATGCTTACATTAAAATCTGCTGCTAGCTCAGCTGTAGATTGAGTTTCGTCAGCTTCCACAATTGCCTTTAATTCATTATTGTTTACCAAAGTCTCCGGACGACAACGAGCTTCATTTTTCAAGTCAAAATTTCCAGAACGGAACCGGGAAAACCAATAACGGGTTGTGCGTTCGTTTGTACAGTTCTCTCCGTAAACTTTTTTGATGTTACGTGCCGTTTGTGTCGCGTTGGTGCCACGACGGAACTCATATTACATAATTACACGAATTTTTAAAGTATCCATTATGACGAAAAATGTTCAAATGTCATGAAAATACAACGCTAATCAAAAAACAAAAGACTGAGTTTGTAAAAAGAATGTCATGGTTTTAAAACAAAATTAATTTGAATTTAGAATACAGAGCCATTACAAACTTTTTTTTATTTGAAATGACCAGTACTGAAGAACGGCAATTTCATAGGTAAATACCTAATATTAGTAGTATAGATAAATACAAAAGATAATAAATATAATAATCATCACCGATTTTAACAACATATGAAGTCAAGTTTAAATCTAATAACCTTGTAGATATCTCGTGGAATATGTAAAGACAGCCAATTGACTGACATGAAATTGCTTTGCAACTGACGGAGCTTCAATAAAGGTCCGACGAACACATTGCGCGTTTATTCAATCCATTAACCATATATATTGTGTATGTATTGTGCATGAATTTTGTTATCGCAACAAGGAAGAACATAAGGTTTAACAAAAAGAAAAATATTAAAATCTAAAACCTGCATTAAAACTTTTGATACATTTTATATAGCCTATGTCACCTGTGCCATTACGACGAATCTATTGAGACTTCATTCATTAAAATCGGTTCAGTACTTTAGGCGCTACGGTGAAACGTACATAGACTGCCAAAAATAATACACTTCCTTTCGGTTTCGCTGTACCTAGTCGGGTGAAATGTAAAAAAAAAATCTTGTAAATATACCTATTACGTAAAGTTAAATGAAAGTGCTTGAATTATTATCCTGATAGAAAAAATAATAAAATGGATTTTATTTTTATATCTTCTAAAAGTAATGTGCGGTTTTATAGCTCAAAGTATTTTCTACAAGACAAACTTACGGGAAGAAGAAAATATTATGTATACTAGCAACCCGCCCCGGCTTCGGTCGGGCTCTTTACGGAAAATATAATATAGCCAATGCTTCTCTGAGAAGATGTGCGGCTTAATTTATTCCGACGTCTTCAACAAATATAGTTATATTTTAGCCAATAAACTAACAGCCGCCCATGTCATTATGGCATGTCCTTGGGTGGCAGCATACCGGGCGAGACACCTCGGATCGTTGAGGTCACTCCAAGAAGTCGTCGGCAACACAAAGGGTCTGCTAGGCTTCCTGGAGGAACTGGGTTGGCATGTATAATGCCGACCCACTACGCAAAATAGGCGCAACAAAGTCGTCGAGTTGCGGAAACCCAGCCCGCGGGTTCAAGTTCAAAATAGCCAATAAACTCAAAAATTTAACAAATTATATACGAAAACCTTCATCAAGAATCACTCTATCTATTGGTAAAAATCCGTGAAGTAGCTTTTGAGTTTATCGCGAACAGGCATACATACAGACGCGGCGGACGACTTTGTTTTATAATATGTGGTGAAGTGACATAGTAGTAATAGTATAAATATTGACAGCAAAGAAAATACATTTCAATATTCCGCAAATAAAAATTGTAACAACAACAGTGACAGCTGACTACAGAACTTAATTGAACCTGTCCAAAACAAATTACATTTAATCAATGAAATCTTTGTGGGTGGACGTGACGGCGACCACCCTTCTGCCAAATGGAAAATACTAATGAATGTATCTAAGGTGAACTAGAATAACTCCTAGTTATTGAAGTAAAATTTCTTAAGATAGTAGTTAAAGTAAAACGCACGCTTGACTTGGGGAGTAAGCTGGTAAATGCGTGGCGAGAGTGTTACGAAAAGTGTGATCTGGCAAAGCGAACGAAAGTTTAGAGGGAGATATAAGTTAGTAAAGATAGAAAGAGAGAGAGTTACGTTTCGTACATTACCTGCGCAGTTATAACTGTGGTGATACTTGCGCGTGGGGTAGGCACTTAAGGTGAACTAGAATAACACCTAGTTATCATAAAACTTTATAAGTTAGTAGTTAAAGAAAACGCACGCTTGACTTGGGGAGTAAGCTGGTGAATGAGTGACGAGAGCGTTACGAAAAGTGTGATCGAGCGAGGCGAATGGAAGTTGAGGGGGAGATATAAGTCAGTGAAGATAGAAAGAGAGAGTTTCTTTCTCTCATAGCCAGTTATATAATTATATTATAGAAGGTTTACTTCAGACGTGTGGTCTAAACAGCACACTCGTTTTTTTATATAATTTAATTGTTTTATGTCAACTCTCATATTAATAAACAAGGGAGAGGAATGTTATATGACCTAGTGTATTTTACTTATTACATAATGTATAAGTAGGTATTTAGAGAAGATACTATTAGATATGGGCAACTCATATTTTAAAAAACGGCCATAAATTATATCAACCTGGATATAATTTCTTTCTATTTTATTTATAGCTGCGTAACTTATAGGTCTTCTAAGGCTCTTGTAAGTTTTTCTGTTATTACGATAGGTATGTTGTTTGATTAAAAAACAAATGTAACTTTAAGTCGCATTTGAGGGCTCACCATAGGTTCGTCGGTATTTTTCTGGAATTGCACGAGGCGCACCCTGGTCACGTTCTCAAACTCCGGTTCGGTGTCATCCTCGTCTTCGGTAGGCGGTGCCGTTGTACGCCCGTTGACTGGCGGTGGTGATGCCCGGAGCGATTCCTCGCCGTACACCTCTCGGGCGACCACATCATGCGCCTGTAGAAGGGCCTGTAAAAGTAATAAAATGTTGATTTAGTTATATAATTTACGTTTTCTTTATAGGTTTGAATTTCGTATTTTCTCCTCCTATAAAATTAAAGCTATGTCGTAGGAAAATCGTTTAGCTTGGTTTAGGGAAGTAAGACAGATTTTTCTGCATAAAATTACTACAAGTATTCAGTTAGTTCCCTATTTGAAGAGTCTATTAATATAGTTAGAATAGAAGACTTATGAAACATGAACTTAATTTTTTAAAATTAATAAAACATAATTTATCCCTGCTTCATAAAATTGTTGTTCTACTACTGGATTAGGTTTATTTGACTTTAAATTAAAAAAATGACGTTCCATTTTGACTTACAGTTATAAGTTTTTTCATTTTACGCATGAGTTTGTTTGGCATATGGCCCAACAGTCGATATTGCATCCGTTCCATAATCCGCCAAATGTACTCGTGACCGCAACAAAGTCGCTTCAGATTTTCAATTGGAAACCGTAAAAAGCCGTTGGATAGCACTCGATCCGAATTAATTGCTCAACTGCCAATCATTTAGAAACCACTATCAAATAGACGTCCCTTTTTCGCAGTATTAATATATGATGCTATTTATTTTCTAGCTCTTCGACTTAAAATGTTAAAGTAACATTTCTAGTTGAATTGAGTGTCAATTTCCATAACGGTATCATATTAACTTTTCTGTTTGTGACAATCCTCTCGGATGGAGGATCATGGTTACCATCAAATAGGCGAAGTGCGCAGTGTATTGCCTGAACAGAACAATTTTATCGATTACATGTATTGTGGAACGTTATATCCACTCATGGCGACTTGGTACACCAGACTGAATGAATGGCAGAAATTTTTACAGATATAGCTTCAACAATATGTCTGTCAAAGTTGTCTAAGAGCTTAAATGGTCTTAGAGCCGGTGAAGATTGTCTTACACCCATTTAATAACCAGATGATACATATTATTTTGAAATGTAATTAATTAATAAACACTTCTATGATGGCTTCGCAAAACTACCATGCCTATTTTTATAATTCATTTTCAATCATCAGCTCTTGTATCATAACTACAAATAAATTTCGTAAAAAAAGTTGTATTATGACCCTGTTATCGATCATAATATCGTTTCACCGATTTAAAGCTTTCTCTGTGCTGTATTATCAGCACATCTATAAAACAGACACGTGTGTTAAACTACACTCTTCTTTAACTAAACTAATTCCATATAAATACCAAGATATAGTGAAATAGCGAAATTAAGAGTATTAACTTTCATGAATAACCAACTCGAGCGGCGAGTTAAAATGTAGGTTCACTGTTTTGTTATGCAAAGCGTTAAGGAGTTAGTTATTGTAATGAGATCCCTTTCAGTAGCACTTTAAAAGCAAAAGAAATAATACTTTGGGCGTAACAGATAACGTGAAGAGTGCATTGAACTTCAAAGTTTGCTCCGAAGCACAAAATCATGACCTGAGTTTAACGCGACCGAACAGTGACATTTTTGGTTTTTCAGAGGTTATAGACGATGCGTAGGAAACTACTATTAAATATTACAGATTATGTAAAACGAAGGGACCAGTGTAGTAGGCCTTAGCCTTTAGCCTTAAAGATTACTAAGATTTTTCATTGCGACCCTAAAGGAAATATAGTTTCACAGTTGAGACTCCACTGGATTGCTAGAAGTCTTGTTATACTCGTATACCGAAGATGATTTTGTTAGCTTTTTTGAAATTAAGCGAGATAGACTTAAGGCGTGTCTCCTGCGGCTAAAATTAACAAAACAAATTAACAAAACTTGTTAACTAAACATGTTAGCGAAAAGTCGCAGGAGACGTATACGACCTATAACGTGGGAGAGCCACGCTTCGGCATGAATGGGCCGCTTCGACCGGAGTGATACCACGGCCTCACAGAAAACCGGTGTGAAATAGTGCTTGCGCTTACCATCAGGCGATACGTCTGCTCGTTTGCCGGTCTATTCCATAAAAAAAAAAAAAAAAAAAAGACGGACTTTTAAACGAACTTCAAACACGATTACACGAAAAGCAAAAATCTTTTATCTACTCGACAAAATGACTTATAGTACACTTACTTACTTACTTTTATAGTATAAATATGAATAATATAAGTATTAACGTTAGTTCAGTTCAGTTTCATTATACGAGAAGTATACGCTGGGATGTTTTCAGTCCGCTTTGGATAACATGTTTGCTTGTTAAAATTAACAAAACAGGCCACGCCCATATTTTGATAAATATTTGACTTTTGGTGTTTAAAAACATAAAACAGTGTCGCAGGAGACCCGGCTTTATGGTCCAACTGTCGTTCAAATAAAGTAGACAAATCAATAATACCAACAATTTGGACATAATATACCTTGAAATATGATATATTCTTCACGATCAAAATTGGAAGCTTCTCTAAAATGCTTTCAATTATATTATAGTTTGATGTGAAATTATATTATGTCAGTATTAGTAGTATGTGGCGCGTTCTTGATTTCAACCACAAACCACATTGTAATTAATATCAACAGAATTATATTCGAATAAGGTAACAGTCTGTACAAAAGCACTTGATTTAAATGAACGTAATAATACTGAACAAGTTTAATTAGTTTAGTACGAATACGAATATACGTAATCTGTGTACGTACCTTAACGACGTCGAAGGTCAGATCGTAATTTAAAGGTATATCTGAAATCGTTACGATATAATTGGTTTTAGAAATGTATTTCTCCAATACATGTATGAATTATTTCATTATTCTTATACGTAAGTAATGATGCCCGCAATGCCTCATTAATATTTTTCGAAATCAATTTACAGTACACGCTGCAAAAAGCCGCCCATGTTAGAAAGTTCACATTGGAATCTTTTCAAATGTTGGGATTCATGGAAGAAATATTGAAAAATAAGAAGAACTTCTGACTAACCCTGGAGATTTTCCTGAAAGTTTTAATAACCATTTTTAGGGTTCCGTGCCAAAGGCAAAAAACGGAACCCCTATAGATTCGTCTGTCCGTCTGTCTGTCTGTCCGTCTGTCTGCCTGTCTGTCTGTCCGTCCGTATGTCACAGCCATTGTTTTCCGAAACTATATAAACTATAATGTTGAAACTTGGTAAGTAGATGTATTCTGTGAACCGCATTAAGATTTTTACACAAAAATAGAAAAAAAAACAATAAATTTTGGGGATCCCCATACTTAGAATTGAAACTCAAAAATTTTTTTTTCAAGGCACCCGTACGTGTGGGGTATCTATGGATAGGTCTTCAAAAATGATATCAAGGTTTCTAACCTCATTTTTTTCTAAACTGAATAGTTTGCGCGAGAGACACTTCCAAAGTGGTAAAATGTGTGTCCCCCCCCCTGTAACTTCTAAATTAAAAGAATGATAAAACTAAAAAAAATATATGATGTACATTACCATGCAAACTTCCACCAAAAATTGGTTTGAACGATATCTAGTTAGTAGTTTTTTTTAATACGTCATAATCATAAATCGTAAATCGAAAAATATCGATCAAAGTTACAAGGAACTACAAGAACTTTTATATTATGTTACTTGCTGCTACGGAACCCTTCATGGGCGAGTCCGACTCGCACTTGGCCGCTTTTTGAAATTAGAGCAAGGATAAATCTGACTGAGTAAGAGCCTATTTATTAGCCGGCTCTATCCCACGCAACCTAAAATGCTAAAGAAGTAAATTAATGGATAGGTGGAGCGTTTCTTGATGCCGCTTCAGACTTGGTAAGATTAGGTATATTACTTTTGATTTTTTTTCGTTTACTTTGAAATATAAGAAAATATAATAGTACTTCATCTTGTTTTCTTATATTTATTATTCATATTTTTACCTACCTACGACGAAAAGTAAAGAAGGAATTGCTTGTCAGTAATAGTAAAATACACATAGTATCCCTTACCAAAAATACATAAGTCTTTTGCGAAACTTTTCGTGAATTTACGTATAAATAATTCCTGTGAATGTAATGAATTTAGCCTTAAGCAAGCCTGAGGTTAAAAATCTTTTCCAAAAGGAATTCTTAATTTAATGATGAATATTAAATAATAATACATATCAAAATTGCTTGATCAGACAAAACAGATAGGTATAGTCCGAACCAAATTTTATGGCATTTCTGAAGTTAGCTGCGCAAGCAGGTGTGCGCAGGTACAGTTAAGTCGAAAATAATTAGATGAGTGGATATAATTATAATATATTATCTTAAAATTAAATTAAAATACTAGAAAATAATAGTAAAAAAAGGAAACAACAATATTTACATTACATTACATTACAAGCATAAGCATCAAAAAATTCCTCCGCATCATCGCCTACTGGAAGCGTTCCCAAAAGGCTGGCAGCATTGCCACATTGAATGGCAATGCTAATTCTCTGTGTTAGAAAAAGGCCGGCCTTCTGGTCACGAGAAGCGCCGATCAGTTGCTTAGCTAGTTTTTTTTTTTTTTTTATGGAATAGACCGGCAATTTTATGGAGCAGACGTATCGCCTGATGGTAAGCGATTACCGCCGCCCATGGACACCCGCAACACCAGAGGCGTCACAAGTGCGTTACCGGCCTTTGGGGGATGGGGGGGGGGGGAGATAGGGGGAGGGGTTGGGGTATGGGCCTCCGGTATCCTCACTCACTCGGTGAAACACAGCGCAAGCACTATTTCACACCGGTTTTCTGTGAGGCCGTCGGTCGAGCCGGCCCATTCATGCCGAAGCGTGGCTCTCCCACGGTCCGTAGTTATTTAAACATAGCGCAAGCACTCGGGCCCCATGAACCTAGCGTCTCGACCTCAAACGGTTCAAAAATATAATTATTAGGTTTATATATTAACTATTAGGTTTTGGTATTTACGCCGTTTGAGGCTTTCCGCAGAAGCAGCAGTAGCACCAGCATAACCAGCTGTACTTGGAAGATAAGATGACGCGAGGGTGTCGACGCAAGTTGCGTCCCACACCAAAGGCTTACCCATCTTCCATGGCAGTAACGACATATCATCTGGTCTCTTGCCATCGTCCCGTACCAGACCATTTGGTTTACGTACAGCTGGAACGCCGGCGGCAACAAGAGCACGACGGATAATATCATTAATATTAGCATGTCGAGATATACGGCCAGCGCTTCTGCTACAAGAAAGGCCATGATGTCCGAGACTGTCAACAGCTTCTCCACAGTGACAAGAATGCGGAGAAACACAAGGCGCTCCTAAACGGAGGCAAGGCGAAATGTAGTATCGTCCAACAAGGTACCTATGTTGGGCGATGGAAGTGCCTGAATCCATAAACCTGATTCACACTCTCCCACAGCCAACAAACGAGCGCGCTCAGCAAGACTGGTTGATGTATCCAGAAGTCTTCTTTGCTTTAAATTTCATAACGGCGGGTCCCATTGACGCTGAGAAAATTGGTTAGCAGGTAATATAGTACTTTTTTTTTTTTTTTAACGTGTGGAAATCCCCTCGGACCGTCACCCCACCGGGGCTTGCGGCGGGGCGGTGTGTCGGACTCGAACCGACTAAAACCACACGGTGTGCCACTCTGCGCCTGTGAAGGGAGGAATCCGGGAACTGCTGATATTAACACATCCGGACCCCTCCCAGCGCTTGCCCGCACAGAAGCAGGCACCGTCACCTGATGGACTATCTACGTAGGCGACGTACGGCACACGCGTACGTCGCCCCCTCGCGGGTGGCCACTAAAGCGGATGGAGGGGAAAACCCGTCCCGACCATCCGCGGCCACACTCAGGGCGGCATGAGGCGCAGATAGGCGCGCCTCCGCCGCCCGGTTCGCCGGCGGCGGATTGGGTCCGAGTGGATATCATCCTCCCGGGCCTTCTCCGCCACCTCCTTCTGCGAGATTACATCTTCGCAGAAGGTTGCGACCGCGGTAAAACTGCTGTCGCTACCGGCCATGGAGCGTATGACGGCCGGTAGCGAGAGATCCCCTCCGATGATTGCAGTGAGGGCCCGGCGCTGCGACGCCCAAGCGGGGCAAATCGCCAGCGTATGCTGGGCCGAGTCCTCACTGCAGTCGCAGTGGTGGCAGGCGGGACTCAATTCCCTCCTAGCGACCGAGTGCAGGTACTTCCCGAAGCAACCGTGCCCGGAAAGGACCTGCGTCAGTCGGAAGGAAAGGGTCCCGTGCTGCCGCCCTGCCCACTCGAGGATGACCGGCTGGAGAGCCTCCACGGCGGCAAAGCCAGCGCGTGGAGTCTCCAGCCGGAACGACCATCTGTCCATAGTGGCTCGACGAGCGGCTTCACGCCATTCCTCTCCGTACCTCTTCGGGCGGAGGGCGATAGCCATACTCCGCCCGATATCCAGCCACCCGTCGATAAACTTCGGCGAGCACTTCCGCCTCCAAATCCCACGGGGGTGTCCCGGCCAAGGCGCACGCCGCCTCGGTCGACACCGTGCGGTATCCGCGTATGGCTCTGACTGCCAATACCCTCTGAGGCCGCCAGAGGCGGGCCTTATTTAGGGCAGTCAGAGCCACCACCCACACCGGTGCACCATACAGCGCCATCGACCGGACCACCCCCGTGTAGAGGTGTCGTGTTGCGACGCTGGCTCCACCCAAATTGGGCAAAAGTCGCCCAAGGGCAGAGGCAGCGTCGACCAGCTTAGGTAATATAGTACTGGGACAAGCTATCTGCCAAGCATCTATAGCAATGGCCTTGCATGACACTTCAGATTCAACCAGTGTGTTGATAAGAATTTTCCTGGTTAATTCTTCTGTGCCATGAACCGAAGACAGAAAAGCTGGAAGGCTGACATCTACAATTTTGCGTACACCAAGACCACCCAAACGAACTGGTAGGGATGCTTGGAGCCAGGCTCAATCGTTTAAAGTCACATTCAAAACTTTTTTTTTATTATTATTGCCTAGTATTTTAATATAATTTTAAGATAATATATTATGTTTATATTAAATTTTTACCTATGAATAATAAATATTTGATTATAAAAAAAAAAAATATTACCTTTAATTTATAAAAACATGAGTAGGTTCCTACCATTCTTAATATCCAACTATAAACCGAAGAATTATTTCTGAGATGTTGTTCGTCGTCTAAAAACTGTGCAGGGTACCTAAACGGGGCTAGGTGCCATGATATCGTATATCATGGTACCTAGCTCCGTTATGACACACACATGAGCACAATTCATACAACAATACGATATGTTTTTAAATCATTATATTTAATTAAATTAAATACATACTATGGTGTATTTTAATTGCTTGATCTAAAACCTTTTGGTGCAGATTTCCTATTTAAAAAAAAATACTACGCAATCTGTTATTCAATGTTTGTTCTGTTAATCGATTTTTCGGCAAAAATAATCATTTCTAAATATCTCTGATTGCAGATTTTTTATATTTTATATAAAAATATGTACTAAGTTTTGCACCAAGTCCCAACTTATTACATTTTAGGCCCAGCATTTTCCGTCTCCTTTAGCGTCTTTAATAATATTTTCAAGGCACTCCCCCAGCTGATTTATTTTATGGTATTAGGATCGAACTAAGTAGCGTGCAATTGGAGACGTCTATGTCCGGCAATGGACTGCGATAGGCTGATGATGATTAGGGACAAAACGAATAGGTGTGTCACTTTATGACTACCGCGGCTACACTAGCAACTCATATAAATTAATGCCGCTTTTTGAGTGCCCAATTATTAGAAGGTGGGAGAGGCGACTCACTCAGTGAAAACCCATGAAATAATCACTAAAATCAGTGATGCGTTCATTGTACCACCACAGTCGAGCCACTAAAATTGTGCCCAAGCAAGGTTTTTCTACATTTAATATCAGTTACACCATTGATCTAATATACACTAGATTAGCAATTACGAACCAAAAACGCACAGGCCGAAATTAAGAGAATTCTCTTATTCGAGGCAAACTTCAGTTTATTGTTCAATGTCGCGCCAAACGAAGTTGACGTAGTGACACGTGACATAAAATGGACAAATACGTAGTGAAAGAATGCGATGCAAGGTCAAAAAAGTATAAAAAATCACGCAGAAATACTTTTTACATGTATATAGTCTAATTGTATTAAAATTAAGGCAAATAACGCTATAATCGAAATAAAAAAATAATAATTGCAATTTAAAACAGTGTTGCCATTCCCACATCTTTTTTTCCAAATTAGGGGGAGAATATGTAGTTAATTAAATAGTTTTACTTTATTCGCGAGAATAAGGATATTTACATATATTACAATTACATATTGGTATTAAAATGATAAGAACTAGTATTGGATTACTTAGTCCTCACAGTCATATTTTTAAAAATTGATAATTTAATAAGCAAATTAATTGTAAGTGTGAAATTTCGTGAACGTATGATTTAATACCTACGTTTTTACCTACGTTTTTTTATAAACTTAATAACAAAAAGTGTTCAGCTGTTTTATTAGTCATGCGTTATGTCACCCGTTTTGTAGTTTAAAGTTCTAAGCAAACAGACAGCGAAAGCGATTTGATTTTATACTACGTAAAATAGCAAATTTTAACAATAGGTACATATGTGAATATTCACGTTACATTGATTACATAACACTTCCGACTTTAGACATATTAACCGAGTTTGATAGCACTGTTATCACTATAGATCTTAGTTAAACACATATAAACATTACTATGAATGAACATCGTGTTTTAATACTTGTTTGCAATAATAATATTCGTTCAATTATAAGTACACAACTTAAAATATTTAAAAAAAAAACTCGCTTTTATGGGTAAATTTTCATAGAGTAGTCAATACCGGTCCGCTATTGTGATGTTTATGCTTTGTCTTTGTCTAATCGTAGCGACGTCGTTGTTCTTGTAACGCGTGTGAGTGAGACATGCGTTTGTTGACTTTCATTTGTCTAATGGTTTCAAAGCTACATCGTCAACGTTCAAATCGGTTACATTTTTGATACGTGTGGTAATGAAGTTTGCGCCTCTAGGTATATCTATCTCAATGAGTTACACACATTATGCACATTTAAATAGCAAATTACAGAACTGGAACTAAGTTACAGTTTCACAAGTTACATTTCCAGTGCATACACTAATCTCTAACACAAAAACAGAAGTGCCCATTCATATGGTAATGCTGATACTGTGTAGTAACATAAGTGGCACTATTATTGTAACAAGAGTTGTTATATAAATCTAGTTTATTCGGATCAAACATACATAATCCTTAGCTACGTGCTTATTACGCTACCACAAATCGGGCGTAAGTAAGGTTTATATGAATATCTCTAATGTATTTCGACGCTTTATTTTAGGATTTAGTAGCTGGAAAACTGACAACATGAGTGAAGATGATAGAGTAAATTTACATATAAATGATATTTCAGCAACAATAAGCAATCAATTGTTCGATTAAAAGAAATTTAGCAATAGCGTCCTAGCAATATCATACAATTTAAAGACCGTTAATACTGCTTCAGAATGTATGTTTGATTGCCTCGTTGGTCTGGTGGTTAGCGTAAGCGACTGCAGATCAAGAGGTCTCGGGTTCGATTCCCGGGTGGGACTTCTGTTGGATTTATCCTACAAGAAATTCTTAATAGCAGCCCGCAGTATGGAAGATGACGGTGTTTCCCGCCTGTGGCTTGAAGAGCACGTTTCCCGGTTGTCATGAATCGTTATTGGGAAGTCAGTGCCCTCAAATATACTGACAACTAGTTCAATCTTTGAATTCAGTTCACCCTCAGGGTTGCGGAGGTCCGATGCCAGTCGCTCCGTATAAAAACTGATATTCAGGTAAAACCGGTTGAACAATCAACCCATAAATATCATGGATTGTATAATTTTATTAGTTCAAAATCATGTTATTTCTAAAGGTAGAACCAGTAGTAGATTTCGGAATTTGGTCGTAATATCGTTGCTACAAAATTTTGAAATAGAACAATGGAGAAATTGTACATTAAATCCAGACGCTGATATTAAACAGTTTATTTTGAGTGCTTTCAGTCGTGGCTGTGAGCTCTCAAAATGTAGAATGGTGAAATATATAATGTAATCAGACACTAGATTTCTTTTTAAACTTCTTAAAATATATACAGCTAAATTGCAACTGTAATATAAATTGTTAGCTTGTGTAGATGTTTGCATATCGAATAAATGAAATTTGTCACAGCAACAGATTAAAGTTAAATAATGGCACATTGGCTACATTAATATCGATTTTGTCAATATTTATTGACAAAATCGATATTAATGCAAGCGAAGTAAATATCTAGAAAATACTAATATCAAAATAAGATCATGATGTATTTTCATTGATTTGTGAAGTGTGAGTGAAGTCTTAGTAGGTGTTGTATTCATATGACTTTTGTCTTTCATCTTTTTGTTGTAGAAATGAATTACCTAATATTCTATTCTTAACCTTAAAATAATCACGCTTCACACACTACCTCGCTAGATTCAATATCAGATTTCCAAAAACCACCGTAAGATGGTCACTTTCTTGATCGAGGTAAAAATATATTCATTGGACAGCCAGCAATAAATAAATGTACTTTTCTCGCAGGCATCACAATGAATTGGATTCATTTATTTTCTACGCAGACATTTGTCATCTCAATCTGAAGTTTCGAGACTCGGTCGGCCAAACGTAATAACCTAATAAAATTCTCCAACAGAAATAAAGTTAAATTTTACCTCAATCAATTTTTAGCGTGACATTTTAAAGCTGGATGTCATCTACATATAATAAAGTTGTGAAGTAAATGATGAAAATGTTCAAGTGAATTAAGTGACTGCCTTAACTCAATCTGTTGGTTGAGCTTCGAAATCCGCTTTGACAGCTTGTTCAATGAATATGTTAATTAGTACATGACGTTCACATATCACTGGTTATGCAGGCGTAAGTCATCCGATTGTCATACTAGTGGCATTAGCACTAACAGGTCAAGAGGGATTAGTTAAGTTATCATTTCATTGAGTTGAAACGTCTAGTATTTTGACGTGGGCTTTAAACAACTATGCATTAACCTTTCAAACAGTTTAAAATGTCATTAGAAAGTTTTAAAGCGTCCTGATCTAGTACGTCACAGCGGGCTTTACGGATTTCAATTCCTTTCCATTTCATTTCTCAACGTGACTTCATTACTAAAATGCTTATGGATTAATAAAACTTGGGAATTTAAATACAATATACCTTGATTACAGGATGCTGATCTGTTCTGTTTGTTGAATTTAGCTACATGGTTTTAAAAACTATGCAAAGTTAAAATAAAGTACGTCTTAAACAATTTTGATAAAGGTTTGTCTTGTTTTAGTAAAGAGTTATGTTTTCCTATATACATTATGAAGGTATAATAATAATATAAAGTGCTATACTGATCATCGCAAAAACATACGAGGCCCGGGGGAATGCAATGAATCTACTCCACAACGGGTGGTCTTTGATAACTCTCTTACCTTAGAGTAATTTATTATTTTCTAAAACCACAATTTTACGATAAAGTGTGCTCGTAGTGTAAATTGTTTTCTGGGAAAATATAGTAGGCTCGGATGTAATTTTCACGCTAGTTATATTATATTGTGAATTACAGAAGCAAGCATTGTGTTCTTAATTTACTGTTCAACTGTGTTCAATCTATGGTATTATCGCCATATGCAATTACTTATAAAATTTTCGTTTCGCCACAAACTAACGCCTAAACTATTAGCCACGACGAATTTATTTGTTCATCAGAGTATCTAATAAGATTTCTAAGACAAGACAAAATATTGTCATCGATCGTTCGATTACTTTTACTTTATCTTGCTGAAATCAAAAGATGTAATCAATCTGCTATTACAAACGGGCGGTGCTTCTTAAAGAAAATGTTTCAAGTAGTTCAAAAAAGGTTAGTAACGACCCGAGAAAGAACTTGGGATAAAGCAACGGATATTAGATTTCTTTTTTACATGATCGAGTGGTAAAATTTCTGGGAGACGACACATCACTGAGAAAAATGCTTTGAAAAATCAACTAAAGGAAAACGTGGGACTAGCAAGGAATACAAATATTATTATAGTAGTCGGAAACAAAATCTGCAATTAGTATTAATCCATATTAAATGTCCCGTAAATGGCTAACAATTAAACGCTTTACTTTATTACGGTATATTATTACTTTTCAGAAGTATCAACTTGTTAGTCGTAATAGACAAATCTGTTCTAAGCCAGCTTTCAATTTCTAGCTGCCAAAATACGACAACATCTTAGGCAAGGGATTAAAGTGCAAACGTTATCTTCGGATAAAAGCTTTTCCCGCAGTCAGAAGTAAGGATTTGTGTAGTGACGTGCATGACAAATTCTACGTTTCTGAGTAAAACATTGGTAATAAATAACTCGGAAAGGTCTAACCCAGCGGTTTCTGGGTTTTTATTCTCCCTGCGGATACACTTACTTTACTATTTAAAGCGAGCATTTAGTTTCTCAATTTATGGCAGAAAGAATGCCAATTTCGTTGTGTTCGTCCTCAGTCTTGGTGGAAGCAATTAAGGAAGTGTTAATTGTAATTTTCTAGAATTTTTAAGTCGCAAAATTACTGTTTCGTTGTTAAGGTATTAGCAGTATTTTCTTGTAAAATTTCCAGTGTTGTAGCGTTCTGTATTTTTCTAGCGGTAAATACAAAACTGTAATTATTCAAATCGGTAATACTGATATGTGAGGAAGAAGATATAATCATATTAACATTAGAGAAAAAAAACACAGTACGTCTTCAATTTGTGTTCCTAAACAGCAGAAGCAGAGCCTTTTGGAAGACCGTAGTGTGGCTGACCGTAGGGTGTAAGTGATTTCATAATTTATTAGGGATCTAGGGGCACGATTGTGCCCCCGCCAAGACGAACCAAGCGAAACGCAAGGGCTACCTACCTTTTCTCGAAGTGTTTCGTCGTTTTTTGGACCCTCATAACTTTGGTTTCCGATACACCAGATCGTTCAAATTTTCAGGATATGATGTCAATAATAGACTAAATAAACATACAAAGTTTCAATTGCATAGCTCTGATACTTTAGATTTTATTGAAACGTAAAAAACACCGATTTCGTCACTGACACACTGATGATCATCAAAACTGTTAGGGCACTTCCTGAAGTGAACTTCCTGAAACGGCGAAGCTATACATTTTTACTGAGATGTAGAGTTTGTAAGTTAGGGCGTGTAGATTCAGAAGTTTGGCTCTACATGAGATCTGATATCTTTTTCACAGGGTAAGCCATATGCAGTCGTCTTGGCAACATTTTACATGAAAATGTTTTTGGTGAGATATGTTATGTTCGAGTACGAGAGACTCATTTAAGACATATGGACAGTCTGTTAACTACCATTTACTATCTCTGTTTCGACGAGTATTGGCAAAATGAAGGTATAAACAAGTAAAATTCAGAAAACAAATTTTTCTAGGTAGTAGAGCCACGCTGATTTCAGCACGGATGGGCCGGCTCGACCGGGGCGGTACTACCCTCGCACAGAAGATCAACGTAAAATGACAGCGTTCGTGCTGTCGTGTTTCGTTGGTGAGTGCCAGACCGGAGGCCCAAATAGTCTAGTCAACAAGTTCCATACTTGTTGACTAGACTAAAAGATGCAGAAGCATCACTAGGCCGCCATGGTGTGGGTCGCCATGCTGCATTGTCTGCATTCGCAATGAGTATGGTGGCCACCACTCTTGGATTCTGCTTATGCTTTCCATCAGGCAGAGTAGAGTCATTATGGCGGGCCATACATAAAAAAATTAAAAAAAAACAGAAAAACAGAACATTCAAAAAACAGAAACATTCGTTGATTCGTCATTCGGACACAGATTCGTTGATTCGTCGTTCGGAGCAGCTCGTCTCGATCCGTGCGAGCTTCGGGTGTCAGGTTTTTTTGTTACGTTACGGAATTTCTGCATAAAGGCCCCAAAGCCCGCGATAAAAGCTATGCAATAGCTTAAAAAAAAACTATAATATACCTATAATATATAAAACTATAATATTTATATATATATAGAACCTCCTCCATTTTTGAAGTTGGTTAATAACTATCTGATTAATAAATATATAGATACTTTTGTTTAGTCTGGAGGATCCTAAACCCCTATGATATAGAAGGAAAACAATGCCTGCGGAATTCAGGGTATACCTATTAATAATCCCAATATTATTGACCTTTATTCTCTGTTTTATTTATTTATTGGCCTATGGCTTACAGTAACTTAATACATACATACAAGAAAACAATATTCGCCTGAAGTATGGGTTTTGTTGCATGATTGATACACAAGGGATAGATAGTTTTCGTGCGCGCTGATTTCAGAATTGGCTTTACAGATTTCGATACGGTTCTCTCTAATGTATTGTGGTTAACTTTATTTAACACAAGCTGTGCCCGCTACTTCGTACACGTGACATTTGGATTTTTAAGTTTTTTTTAAATTTTTCACCGTTAAAACCTTCCCTACGACAAACATTTCAAAACCAATATCAGCAAAATCGGCCCAGCCGTTCTCGAGTTTTAGCGAGACAAACGAACAGCAATTGATTTTTATATGTAAGATTTAGTGTTTGTTTCATTTCAATTGGTTCACAAATAAGTTACATCAGTTTAAAGAATCCGAGTTTAAAGATAACCGACATATACGCGAGCGGAGCTGCAGGCAAAAACTAGTAATAAATGAAAGCCACGCTGCGTTATTTGAAACAATAAATCCTTTGAGACGTAGTGATTACAATGCAGTCGGGCAGTATGACAGTTGGTAATATCATAATACTGCCTCACAAGCGCTTATAAAGTATGCTGTACCAACAAATGTCAAATGATAATAAAGTTCTTGATAGGTCCAACAAATTATGTAAATGTGTGGACGTTGAAAATGAAAAATTACGTCGTGCGGTTACCGTAACGCTCCTGACCACACGTGAATTTAATTTATAGTTTTGCGACTGGAACTTTAAAAAAGTAAGTATACAGTATAATTTTATTATTTTTCACAATCTGAATTATTGGATAACGTTGTTTCTTGTTTTTAAGTTGTGTTCAGAAGAAAATTTATATGTACAGAACTTTGCAATATATCTTTCTTTAATAAATAGATGTAGCAATAACAAACGTAGTTGTTTTTAGTTTGGAATAAAAACAAAAAGGGGAAAAATCTATACCTATAAACATTACAAAGCCAGATTCGTTCACTATGTAAACAATGTGTCAATAAATTGTCGTTAGACAGCTTTGTTGGTTATTCGGCCGATGTATTGACCAAAACATTGGAAATTTACGGTAATGACGATATAAAAGCAATTGTGTGTCATCAGGCTATTCAATATTCTGAACTAGACCACGGGGAATTAAATTGTCGGTAAGAAATCAATTTAATGGGGCAATTAAAATATTATTTTTTTCTAGATATATTTTTAGTACACATCATACATTTACACAAATAAACAAAATTGAAGTGTCTGTTAGTAATTTTAAATTATCAGCTTTTCACTTGATACACAAAAAAGTATTGGTGACGAGCAGATTCCCTAGCGGCAAGTCGCAGAACTAACGTATGACAGATAAAAATAGTTAACATTCCACTTTTAAAATACTGATCCCCCTCACGAAGTGGTCTTATAGTATTTTTTACTACTCCGTAGACGTCTATCAATGAAATCATTGTAGAAAGAATTTAAAATAACAATGCACTCGCTCTGTATATTAAACTGTCAGGTAGAAGTATCTGTCTTACGTTAGTTCCGCTAACGGCCACTAGGGAAATCTGCTCGTCACCAATACACGTTAACATTCCACTTTAAAAATACTGATCACCCTCACGAAGTGGTCTTAAAGTATTTTTTACTACTCCGTAGACGTCTATCAATGAAATCATTGTAGAAAGAATTTAAAATAACAATGCACTCGCTCTGTATATTAAACTGTCAGGTAGAAGTATCTGTCTTACGTTAGTTCCGCAAACGGCCACTAGGGAAATATGCTCGTCACCAATATATAACTACGGTTTTCACATAAAAAAAATCTTTATTTTTCTGTCTGTATGTTTCTTCCAAATAATCTTTGACCGGCTCAGACGGGACTTTCACTTGCAGATAGCTGATGATAACTTAGGCTACATTTTTAGACTAGCTTCGCCCCGCGGCATTACCTACATTCGTACTATAAAGGTACTACCACAACCGCAAGTAACACCGCCGGGTTATTAGTAATACAAGAAAATGCATTTCACAACAAGACGTTAGTGTTATTGTCATTATACTGTTATTTTTTATCCTGATTTCAAAGAACATTATCAATTCGAATATAAATTAACCTGGAACTAGTGCAAAAGATTCCCACTTAATTTAATATTACGGAAATGAACACAATAAAGAACAGATGTATAAAGTCGTATTTCAATACAAAGTGCTATTTAGGAAGTTTCGGTAAAGAACTAAAATTGGTCTGTATAACGACTCGGGCAGATTTAATCTTGATTGTATTGTTCTTTTGAAAATATTCTTTTGAAAAGTAAAACATACAACTGAGTGACAAAAAATAGGACCGCAGAATTAATACGATAAATTCTAACAACTGAGCTCTAAAACTGATTAATGTCACTAATTCTAATTCCTACATAAATAATCTATTATTTACATACTTCTTCTATGATTTAATTTTTATTCAAATTAGGAAAATAGGAGAACTTTTTTTTTAAAATTGGTTAATCGCAGACCTTCAAAAGTAGTTATTTTCAGAAGTTTAAAATTTATTTATGATTTTATGTCTAGCTAGCTGTTGCCCGCGGATCCGCCCGCGTGTACGTCGGTTATCGCGGCAAATAGTAGCCTATGTGTTATTCTGATGTATAATCTATATTACTGTAAAGTTTCATCCAAATCCGTTCAGTAGTTTTTGCGTGAAAGAATAACAAACATCCAGCCATACTTACAAACTTTCGCGTTTATAATATTAGTAAGAAGTTATGATTCCAGTGTCTTTTTTTGTAATAGATTAATATTTTTGTAACAAGACTGCGAGGTCAGAACAGAAAAATCAATCACTTGTTATTTTTCTAACCCTCCCGGGATTGGATTTCAAACCGGTTGGAGAAAAATCTATCATATTTATTTTCAAACGAAAATGATGATGCTTTTCTTTTTGTTATTTTTATTTTAAGCTAGTTTAAAATCAGATGAATTATTTGGCAACGCATATAGTATGATGTCATTACGGGTAGGAATGATATAATGATTTCTTTAAAAGAAAAGTAGTTTTCATGTGAATAAAAAGCAAAGTGTAAAAATTTAATATAGAACAAGATTTGGTGACCAAATTCTTTCAGCGTCAAGCGTTTAATATAATAAAGCTGAAGAGTTTGTTTGTTTGTTTGAACTAGGGATTGCAATCCGGAAAACCGGATCCGGTACTCCGGCGGATCCGGCTTAAATATACGTCTACCGGATCCTCGTCGGTGTAACAATACCAGATCCGGCCGGATCCGGCTGAATTTATGAAATTCGGTCC